>JAUCMT010000036.1:14127615-14140441 GCA_032357475.1 Enteromius thamalakanensis
CTCTCCTCTCACGGAAATTATTTACCGGGCTCGCCAGCATAAGTGGTGCGCTCGCTTATTGATGGCATAGATTTGCCACAATAGATTAAGTGTGTTTTTCGCGAGCTGGTTGCTGCTGCGGCGGGGCGGAGGATCGCGAAGCCTGCTCAGCATCGTGATATCTATGGACGATGGCATCGCGCTAAAGGGAAACACACTGACGTCACATACGGGGCATGAGGCTACATTGTGCATGTCATGAACCGTGCGACGCATGCATGTACCGAACCGAGACCAGCGTACCGAACGGTTCATTTTTTTTTCATGAACCGTGCCACCCCTAATGCTGTGAAATAATTCAGTTTCACATAAATGGTGTTCTTTTAAATTTTTAATTGATCAAAGAACCCCTTAAGTAGCATGTTTTACACAATTTAACAACTGTTTATAACTTTGATAACAAAAATCATAATTTAAAAAAAACGACAAATCAGCATATTAAATGATTTCTCAAGGTATCGTGTAATACTGAACACTGGAGTAACAGAGTATTAGTCGTCAGAGTATTAAATCACAGTTGAACTAATAGAAAACATGCATTTTAAACAACACTGTGTATTGAATTGAAAGCGCTATTCTTTTTTATGTATATTTGCATACCGTGATTGGTCTTTTTTACATGCATAAATTTAACACTATTCCACTTTCTGCCTTTTAACTGCTGGTATTTATTTCAGGAAATGCAAATTTTGTTATACTGCAAACATGAA
This sequence comes from Enteromius thamalakanensis, assembly GCA_032357475.1. NCBI lineage: Eukaryota > Metazoa > Chordata > Actinopteri > Cypriniformes > Cyprinidae > Enteromius > Enteromius thamalakanensis. The sequence goes on from JAUCMT010000036.1 coordinate 14,128,365, forward strand.
GTTCCATTCTATAATATTCCAATTCTCTGTTTCATAAAAAAAGTGATAAGTGGCAGTTCTGTAATGAAAAATAAAGGCTCTAAAAGAACCTTTTTGAAGAGCATCCTGTTTCATCTCCAGGTGCTGTAAATATATCAGAAGCCAATATTTTAAGCTGAAGATCCTAAAGAACACAGTTCCTGATGAGAAATTCCAGGGATCTTACAATGGGGCAGTTAGCTGTTATATAACCCGCTGCATGAGAGCAGAAAGACAGGTGAAACCTTTCTCTCACTGTCTCTCTTCCCTAATCCTCACTGAGGACTGGAGGTGACCTCTGATCTGACATACTGGGGAAGAGCACATTTCAGGCCCTCAGGATGGGACCCAAGACCCTATCTTTGATCAAACCTCAGTTTAAACCAAGATCAAGGCCTGCCAGGTCCTTTGTTCTTGCATGGTTTGAAGACCCAGTTAAATCCTCAGAGATCTGCCCAAAAGACCTGAAATGCGATGGGGTAAAAAGGAAGTTCAACAGGTCCTCCTTACCTTTAAGGAGCTCAAAGATTTCTGACCTAAAAACTGAAATGGATCTGGCAAGTTACACAAAACTGCACCTGTTGTAAAAAAAAATTTTGTATTATGTATTATGCCACATTTATGTGACAATATTATAATGTGTTTTTACAGAGATTGTTCAGAATGATGTATGTCAGACTGGACACTTGTACCTCCATTGGCCACAGCGGCTCCTGCAGGTGGGGGTTTGTGACAATGCCAATAAAGCTTCACTGACTAACTGTTCTGTCGATCATTGTGATCTTTCTTTTGTGAGGAGGAGACAATGAGCCGCTTCTGCTGCCTGAGAGCCAGGCAACCTGAACCAACCAGAGGAAGCTCTCAAAGCCCCATGAAAACAAACTGCTGAGCCAGGCCATTTCCCCTCCTCTTGAAAGACTATTTCAAGCCTTGTTTAAAGGTGAAGACGTCTAATCTTCCTCAAAGTCATACACGTACACAGCATGTCCTTCCTTCCTGTCCTGAAGATTCCTCTTCTTTTCTTGCATTGCAAACTGTCTACCTGACTTAAATGTTTGTCTAATTATCCATTAGTCAATTGATACATTCAAGTAATGTACGCATTTTATTGGGAGGCTAATTTGTATGATTTTCAACGATTTTTGTGATGTTTAAGCTGAGAGGCAGGGATAGGTGTGGTCTTTTGTATGAATTCCTAATTTGCTACCTTGTGGAATATGCACAATTTTTCTGAATTTGATCGAGGGAAGGGTTACACTTTATTTCGAGCATCCACTACAGTCATTCTACTAAGTAAGGAACTTTGTAACTACATGTCAACTAGCAGCAATCAGAGTATTAGTAGAGTGTCTGTCTAATGTCTTCTAACACTTTATTTGGATGGGTCCACAACACAAAACATATTCACTAAACTTTGCATGTAAATGTCAACTTGTTCTAATAACCAGTACAGTCTTCTCTGAGAGGTAGTAGACATGTAGTTGCAAATTAATGACCATTAGTCGACATGTAGTTTAGATGTAGTTACAAAGTTACTTATAGTTAGTAGAATGTCTATTTCTAATTCATATAAATACGACCTCACTCGTACAAATTCATACGATTTTTGCTAAATCGTACATATTTTACAAGTTGCCAATTTGTATGAATTTGTGCAAATGATCTTCACCAAACTCCACCTCTAAACCTTTCTGTCACTGGGATTTAGACAAATCATACAAAATCGTACGAGTGAGATTGCATGAATTAGCACAATTGTCAATCAATTCAATCCATCCATCCATCTTTTTTATGATAATTGTGGCAAATAGGCCAACAACAAATATCTTGTATTCATAATAACTAGTTACTATGGTATTTTGTTTTTTTATAGTTACCTCCCTTGAGTGTTATTAGCATTTCTGGTATGAATACTGTTTGGAAGGGTCCTCCACTTATCTTAAATAGCAATGTAGAATAGGGCCCTAGATGAATTGTATTCAGCGCCACCATTACCCCATCACATCTGCTTTGCCTGTGTGCACACCATCTCATTAGCTTGGCAAAAATGCCACCTTAACCTCCATTACAATCTGCCCCAGTAATTAATTACTTTTTAAGCTATTGAACTGAAAGCAATTAGGTTCTAAAGGCTAGCTTGTTAGGCAACACGAGCCTGGCCCTTTATTAATCAGCTGTTAAAGTGTGGACACAAACAGCACCTGACAATGAGCAAAATTAAGATGCTAATACGACAGCCTATTTGACCTGTCAGTCACTGTTTCTGCCTCAAAATTGTTTCATTTTCGGTGGTTTAGCAGCATTGTTTGAAAACACGGTAATTTGAATATAACAAGGGCATTTGTGAATATAATTAGGATTTCAGTACTTGTAACAATTGAGGTTTTTGTGTTTCACCACTCTCCTGTGAAACATTGATACAAAACAATAATATCTGCACTTTCTAATACCAATCCAACACCATAGCACCTGAAGCAACAGGAAGAAGACAAAACCTGCACAGTACAGTAATAACTATATCTATGCATCATGTATGTTGACCATAAAGGACAAAGGCTTGTGAGGCATGAGAAGTTGATTGCAGTGGCCGGCATTGGGTCAGTGTTAGGGTCAAGAATCACATTAGTCTCTGTCCATGGCGGACAAGCCACAGAGCACAAGACTAATGTTGCATTTTTATATAAAAGGTCACCCGTGTAAATTAATGCGAAACCCTAACTTGAGGAGCTTGGAAAACAAGAGGAAACTTAAACTATGAACACACAGTGCAGTGAAACAGATAAATATTCAGACTGCAATTAGGCAGGTCATTTCAACATAACCCTCACATATCTCTAAACAAATGAACGCACGGGCAGCTAATTTATTTTCTCTAGGGCTGTGTGGTAATTGGAGAACCCAAATTACTTGTCCTGGTTTTTTCTTTCCCGCGTGTTTAGTATATTTGCAATGACGTCACATCATCACCTAATTATTTACTAATGTAATATAAGAATATTCTGTTTGATGGCTATAAGTTGTCTATTTGTTTATCAATAACTTGATAGTAATAGCGATACTGCAAAATGTGAGATAGACTGAGTTGAGGAGGTGCCACAAACACCAAGTATGTTTATTCAAAACATTCCATGTATATTTCTTTTTCACATCAGTGCAAATTATCAAATTTATCCAATTACTGTAGTTCAATCAAAACAGCCGGGCTGAATAGGAGATCGCCTAGGAGTCTAGCTTTAAACTTAAATGAGTGCAAGAGTTAATGTTTCTGTATCTCAGTGAAGCATATATTTCAGTGCAATTGCACATAACGCCTTTCCTTAAAAATATCTAGAATTATTTATAAGACCATGTTGTCAGGTTTGTGTGGGAAAGATAATTGGGAGCTGATAATTTATATATATATATATATATATATAATTTTTTTTTCTCACATCTGCTTATTTCACATACTATACAGTAAAATATGACCTGTTAAATCATACTATTAGGATACTCTGATAAAAAAAAAAAATAAATAATAATAATAATAATAAATAAAAGATTGAAACAAAGCTGAAATAAATAAAATATAAATAGAGGTTATGTTTAAGACCTTCATTTAGATGTCAAGGAAACATTTCAGATTTTTTATTTTGTTTATACCAAAGCTCTAAAATTACTAATAGGAAATAAAACAAATACAAACTAAAACTAAAACTCCATCAAAAATAAATGAAAGCAAATAATATACTGTATATATAAGAATGATAAAAGCACATGATAAAATAACTTTTAAAAATTAAATAAATACAAATAAATAAATGAATAAAAGCTCATTCAAAACATCAATAAAACTAAAATAGCATATAGAAATTACTAAAGATTAGACTGGTCTTAACTAACACATATTAATATATGTAAAATAGCTGCATGAAGCTCACTGCCTAATGCTTATTTTGGGGTCAATATAGGTTCACAATAACATGAAGGTTAGTAAATTATAACACAATTTGGTCACACATTTTATTAGACGGCCTTAACTATTATGTACTTACATCAAAAAATAAAGTGCAATGTACTTATTGTGTTCATATTGTATTGAAAAACACTTTTGCTGCTGTTGAGGTTGGATATGGGTAAGTTTAGGGACGGTATGGGTAGGTTTAACAGTGAAATTATAAATGTAATACAGAAATTATTTTTTTATAAAAATGTAAGTACAATGTATATATATATATGTATATACATACATATGGATGTAGTAGTTAAAGCCACCTAATATAAAGTGGGAGGCAGAATTTTCTTTTTTAACCTATAAAGACACAACTGCACATAGTCACCCAAGTCGAAGTAGTTCAATACCATTACAGCGTTAAATTTGAGCCGCCGTCTAATTGTGTTTCATATGCATTGACTGGTGCTCTGTTATGGTGTCAAATGCACACCTGTTCTGCTGACTGGTCTCGTGTTTGTGTGTGTGTTGGCTGCTGCTCAGTAGACTCAGGTCACCTCTATGTAGTTAACCTCTCTGGAGATTGATTGATCTGTGTGGCTGTGCAGGAGTTACTTCCTAACAATGTTGCTTCTCTATTTTTGAAGTTTGCAGACTACTTTTCAACCATCAATGGATAATGATCGTCCTCCAGCTTCACAGTATCGATTGGTGCTGGAGGTATTGATTAACTATGATGATGAAAAAACTAGGGAGAAATGTGCTGCACAAAAACCTGTGTGTGTGGAAGCCCACATTCTAGTGTCTCTCCTGAGTGAAGCGTTAAATCTAAATCCCCAGCCTTATCAGCGTGGATGGTGACAGGTTCCTTTATAATTGACATTCCTGAGGCAGGCTTTGGAGCTTGGATGTTTAAAATGCACCCCACGATTCTCTCCGGGTTCATCTTTTTCTTTTGCGATTTTGTTTTAGATTTCATTATTTGGCATGAAATGTAAAAGTCTTCTTTATAAAATGGTGTGAAATCCCTCACTGTCTGCAGGCACTCCAAAGACTCCCGAAACCATATTAATGTGGTCTCGGCACTAGCTGCCATCTAGCCATTAAAACACACATCTGTGGAGAGATGATTGCCTCATTACCTAAATGTATACGGGTTTGCAATGAATATTATGTTTTTGAATGAATGTAATTTTGATGTATGCTTGGTGTACCTACTGAACTGTTCCAGATTTTGCTAAAAAGAAGTGTGTGAGAGAGAGAAATTCCTTAGTCACATTGGCACAAAACATTTGATATGTACACATTTCCTTTGTTTGGACATAAAGTAAGCATTCAACCGCATGGTTTTGTATTTATTATGTTACCTAATATGAAACCAATGTTAAATGTAGGTAAAAATTCAGGGAAAGATGAATGCAGCCAAGGGATATCCTGTACGAAAATCTTCTCCAGAGTGCCCAGGACCTCAGACTGGGCCGCAGACTGTTCTTGAATGGAGAATGGAGAGGATCTGCAAGGAGGAATGTCAGAGGATCCCCAAATGCAGGTGTGAAAAACTTGTTGCATCTTTCCCAAAAAGACACTGTATTTGATCAAAAGGGTGCTTCTACTAAATACTGAGCGGGTCTGAATACTTAGGACCATGTGATATTTCAGTTTTTCTTTTTTAATAAATCTGAAAAAATGTCAACAATTCTGTGTTTTTCTGTCAATATGGGGTGCTGTATGTACATTCATAAGGAAAAAAAAATACTTAAAGTGCCTCTATTATGCCTTTTCAAATATAATCTTTCATGCAGTGTGTAATGTAGCTGTATAAACTATCTGCAAAGTTGTGACTTCAACAGTGAACAATAAATGAAGTTTTATTTTGATCAAAATCTATTTTGTCATTCAGTTATAGCAATGGCCGTTTCGTTTTCCGACACACGCTGTAGCGGTAGACCAATCATAAAGGACTGCGCCATCTGACCAATCACAGCAGTGAGGGATCACGGGAAGGAGAGGTTTAGACAGACTGATTCTTCCAACTGCTTCACACGAGTCGCTTACGAATCATTTAGAAATGGGGTCAAATTACATCTATTTTAGTATTTTTTGACCTTGCATACATGTAAACCTGTTTTAAGAGACTCATAAAGCAATATTAGCAACCTTTAAAAATGCATAATAGGGGCACTTTAAATGATTTAGGTTATTTTAATATTGCTATAATATATTAATTAAAATCAAATTAATAATGGATTAGGACAATAGTTGTATCAGAAAACAGAAAAGTAAGTAATGTAAGGTATGTATTGCTCCTTATTTTCCAGTCAATATTGTCAAAATGTGCAAAAACAGCACTTATGAATTTAGCTTTTAAAAAAAGACAGTTTGTCCTGAGAGGATTTGGCCATTATAGCTAAGAAATAATCAACATACTATTTCCAGCAAAGGATGTTTTTAAACACACACACACAAAAAAACATATTTCTACTGTCCACTGTTGTACATTGTTAGGGAACCCAGGTAAATTCGAACTATGAAAGAATGATGCTGACAGAGACGACACAATAAACCAGCAGGCAAACACGGCTGCTGGTGCAGTCACAGCCTTGTATAATTCCCTGCTCAACCTTGCTCGCGATCATATTATCCCGGACCTGATGTATGGAGTTATGAGGGAGCACTGACCCCTCTGGGCTCAGAGGCTTGGTTAGAGGAATTTGATGAAGGTGCAGGAGCCTGTAATTAAAAGATATGTTATCAGCCTGTATTTGTTATGGGTAAGCACTGGCCCAGATCCAGCCCTGATTTAATCCTATCCCAGGCTACAGTGAGGCCAGGGTCAGAAGGTCAGAAACTGCTTCTACACTGGCTGCACCTCAGCTAGATTGCCAGAGAAAGCAAGTGTTATAGTTTCGTTCTCTATCTCTTACTCTCTCCACATATCTAGTTTTCTCTCGTTCTGAACCTGCTGGACTTTATATAACCTCCACACCTCATTGTAAGTGCCACACAGTAACCTAAATCACCCCCAAAAGAACAACATATGTTGTAGTAACCAACATTTGCCACAAATGTGTTTGCCCAACTGATAAAATAATACATCATCTTAATTTCATGGAGAATCTGATAAAGTTTTACTATCTATTTACTCAGGAGTGCTATAATCCTTATTAGTTTCTGGATGGAGATGGTCATGTTCAAAGTATGACGGGTTGGAACTGTGCCAGACGTTTAGATTGAATGCACATAAGGTGACTGGTCATAGATTCTCTCCTGTCAATAGTATGGTATCATTCGCAAGTATCAACTTCATGATGTCAAAACTTCATTAAAAATGCAAGATCTGTAAAAGCTGAGTGCATGCATTACGTTTACACATAAAGACTAGGTATGGCCAAAGTCTCTTTCAAGGAATGTGTTTATTTTTGCAATGCATCTGGACAGCTCTTTTGGGCATTCTGTTTGACACAATTACATGTAAATGGCATTTCAATTTCAAATTAAAACAAAATCTGACATGAACTGTCCCATGAATGTGTTTCTATGGCTCAAATAGCATTCAAAGAGATTATATTTCAGGTTGGTCTAGCATATTCTCATATGCATTAAGGTATTTAGTTAGCTAGCATAGTGCCATTGTATAATTGGATACATAATAGCATGAAATAACTATTCAGATTTAGTTTGGGATCATCCAAGCGTGAAAATTCTGATTTGATTTACTCACCAAAAAAAGGAAAAAAAACCCTAGTAAATTCTAAATCAGCATGTATGTTAATTTAAGTATTTTTACTGTAAAACACAGTAACAAATATGAATGTTTCAGTGGGTCTGAAACAACATGTACATGAGCATGTGATATTTGAGTTTTCCTTTTTTTTTAAATGGACTTTCGATTGTAAATCTTATCTTCTATGATTTACAGTACTGCACAATATATACATATATGCATTTGTAGGAGTATGCAATATGCAACAAAACCTTTTAAAATATGGCATATTTTTGTCACATGACCCCACAATGTGAAATGATGAGTGAATTTTTTTTTTTTTTTATTAAAAATTAAATCCTTTTTTTCTGCATTGTTATACAGTTTTGTGTGCATTTAATTAATTTAATTAATTTATTTATTTGCTTAGACCAGGGCTGTACAAACTCGGTCCTGGAGGGCCAGTGTCCTGCCTAGCTCCAGCCCTAATTGAACACACCTAAAGCAGCTAATCAAGCTCTTACTAGGCAAGTTAGAAACTTCCATGCAGCTCTGTTGAAGCAAGTTGGAGCTAAACTCTGCCAGACACCGGCCCTCCAGAACCAAGTTTGGACAGCCCTGGAGTAGACTAATCAAGTACTGATTGATTTGTGACAAACTTTGGATGAAATATCCCTTGAAATGGAAAGTCAAGTAAGGCATAGTGCATTGGGTACCAATAAAGGTACAAAAGCTGTGAAGTTTGTACGTAAAAGGATCCTTTCTACTTTAAATGTACATATTCTTACCTAAAGTGTACATACAGTATTAGAAATCTAATATGTATAGAAGTGTACCTTTTGAAAAAGTACCGCCCCAGTGACAGCTTTTTGCTTTCTGAGAGTGCAGGATATAGTATTCCAATAGCCTGGCTGAATACTTAACATAATCATATGACCACATTCTACATGCTGCATTTCTAATATGAATAGTAAAATAGTATCCCACACCCCTTAAATCTGATCTGAATGATGTTCATTCCCCTTCATGCAATGTGGATCTCATACAACCTTTAACTTTGATTGAAATAATTGACCAGGTTTCTCCTGTGAACTTCCCAGTGAGGTTTTCTGGATTTGCTCAAGTGAGTCCAGATGTTTGCCACAGTATTTGAGATGCTTGTTCCAGGTTAAAACAACACACGTGTGTTATATCAGTGAGAGGAAGGTAAAAGCTAATGTTATATCTTCCTGCTTCTTTGCCATTAAGATTGGGTCCGTTGTATACTGTCAAGTTATACAGGCCTCATTCAAATCAGCAGGTAACATCTCTCTCAATCCTGGATTAATCAAGTCAGAGTTAATTAAGTCAGATTTAATTAATTCATTTAACCAAGCACTTCCTATTTTTAAATAAATTATTAGACAGACAGACAAATAGATCTAGTATGAAGCATTCATGCTAGTATTTAAAAGTCGTTTGCTATTAGTCAGTATAAGTAGCCATCAAAGCTGAGCATGCCATGCTCCAGAGAAGTCTTAAAAACATTTCAATCATTGCAACTGTTATTCCTGAAAGGAAAGCATAGATTTTTTGAAAGTATCAGAAGAAGGAGGCCTTTTGTTGGCCTAAAAATGGAACCATCACAGTGACAGGTAGGAGCTCTTTCTCCAAGCAAACTCTTCTAAAAGGCAACGGAATGGAGAAAGCATATACATGAGCAACTACAATTAAGTCAGCTGAATAAGACTTTGTCCACTCCTTTGTGTTCGTGATGAGTGTGACAGCAGGCATGCCATTGGAAAGAAGTTGTGCTATTAATACTGACTGAGGTTACTTTATCAAGAGCTGCTAAACAGATTAGACCAACACTACTCATACAGTGCATTTCCATTATAATCTCCTTTTAATATCTACGATCAAAAAGTACTTGTCCATCAGAGGCAAAAAGTAAAGGTTCACAGATGTGGATAATGTGAATTCCTGGTCTTACCACATTTCTATGGATAAAGAATTGCAGGTCACACAAGATTCTCACTTAACCATGTACAGTTTGCAACATCAGGAAAATTTAATTTAGTAGGAAATGTACTTACCCTCAGGCCATTTAATATATAGATGAATTTGCTTCTTCAGTGGAACCGATTTAATGCTACAAATGTATTATTAAATCACTTGCTTACTAATGGACCCACTGCAGTGAATGGGTGCCATCCAAACAGCTGATTAAAAACAACTACAAGACTTAGTTAATGTCTTGTCATGAAAAAATTTGGTTTTGTGAGAAACAAATCCATCAGAAAGGAATTTTAACTTTTCAGGAACACTTTTTTTGAAAATACACTGTCACAAATGGCAAAGGAGCACAGGACAATGAGGTGAGGAAGAACAAAAATTCCCTGTAGGGTGGATTTATTGACAAAGTGAAATCAAAAATAAAGCCACTCAACGGGAGCTGCACGGTCCCTTTAAGTAGCTCTCTCCTGGAGCCTTGAGATCTGTCTTTAAGGACATGCAGGGTAAGGCAGGCTCAAGGCCGGTTCCGCCTCTACAAAGATGCAGGGTAAGGTGGCCTCAAATGAGCTCACCAGGTGCTCTTTCGTTGGTAACCAGGGCAAAGCTGATCTGAACTCAGAACGGTCATCACAACGCATTTTCCAACTCCCGAAAAGTTAAACAGTTCAGTTTTACTGTTTTCGAATACATTCAGCCAATCTCTGGGTCTGGCAGTAGAACCTTTGGGGATGGGCGGATCTATGTGCATCATTGTTTTCAAAGAGATGTTGTACAGGCAGGGTCAGAACAAGCAAACAGGAACAACAAGGTCAAAAACAAGGCAATGGTCAAGGTAGGCAGCGAACAATCACAAGGAGAGGAACAATCCGGGGTACAGTAGGTAACAGGAAAACAAAACAGGATAACGCTAAGATATGACAACAAGGTAAATCAAGATTTTGCGATGTGTTGGAGGGTGGTGGAGTAGAGGGGGAATGGGGGGAGGGTTGGTGGGCCAAATCCATGTGGCAATGATCTGGACCTTGGAGCAGAGGCAGAGGAAGAGACAGCGGCACCTGGGACTCTAGTGGTGTCGGAAGAGCAGAGAGTCACTGCAGTCCAGACGGCCGTGACGCCCTACGGGGCGGAGAGGATGGTAGTGAGACTCTCCAGGGTGGAGCAGTCGGCACGGACCCTCCAAGGTAGAGTGGACGGCTGTGACACCCTCCAGGGTGGAGCCAATGGGACTGGAACTGAAAACACAGAGAGGTTAACTATGGCCTCAGTGGGTGAGGCAGTACCTACGTCAGGTTCGTAGAAAAGGCCAAGGTGGCGTTGGTGTCAGAGACACCCTCCAGGGTGGAACAGGCGGCAGATATGCCCTCTGGGACTGTGATTCAGGGCTGGGACATGACAATTGCTGACTGGAACCTGTGGGTAACTGGATCTGCATTCCTGGCCGAAACTGAACGTAACAACGGTTCCCCTTACCGTGCCTCGGGGTTGTGACCCGACACCATGGGGATTTCTATCACTACATAATCACAAAATTCTACATCCATAGTGGGAGAATGCGGATAGGGATCCGTGGTTGGTTGGATTGGTAACTCGGGTCCGCACTCTAAATCCAGATGATTGTGATCCGCGGGAGGCTGTGGAACTTCTGGAGAGTCTACAGCCACAGCTAATGTTTCCAGGTGTTGTGCAGCGACAGGCGGAACCTATAGGGTGTGATCAGCCAGAACCGTCTCGGGTCGAGGCTCTGGCTTGGCAGTACTGTCAGGTTCAGTATCGGGTGAAGGGTGTGTGCACTGTATTTACTGGACAGTTGCCCTCACCAACTTTATTGCCGGGTTTGCCAACTGTCTCTATCCAAGTTGAAACTTGATGCTGACTGCAGTGATTCCAGGAAGGTGGTCATTCTGTTTGGCAGCTGGGGCTCTGAAATGGCGACCATCTTGGGTTGTGAGGAATGGGTTCCATCCTGTCTATTGACGGTGATTAAGACATGGCGGCCTTCTTGTCTGCTGACTCTGGCTGAGGCATGGCGCCCATCTTGTCTGGCGACTCTGGCTGAGGTCCGGTTCGTTAAGTCTCAAATGGAACAAGCTCTTCAACATGACATCCCCCCATGCTACCTTATAACACAGCTAGCAGAAGTGGGAAACATACTCTTCCATAGATAGATTGCCTTGCCTTGCAGTGAGTAGCAGTTCCGCTGGGTCTTTCACTGACTGGAGTCCTCTGGAAAAGCTGCTGGATCCTGTTGAGGCGAAGTCTTCTGTGACATAAGAGATGGGGACGTGTGGATCCATGTGCAGCATTTTATTCAAGTCGTACAGCCAGGAGTCCAGGAGTGAAGCTTACTGGGAAACAGGGGCGTCGTAGTTGGGTGAAAAGTGGGACTAAATTACCAGGGCCCCAAGTGGGGGGAGGGCCCCTGAGGAGTGA
>JAUCMT010000036.1:14152467-14167858 GCA_032357475.1 Enteromius thamalakanensis
GGTAATATGAAGAAGGAAAGGGATTCTTTATAGAGACATCCTATTTAGAGGGTTAAAAGTTCAGTGCAGACATTTAAGATTCGGTTATCTATAGGGTTACCTTGGATGGTGATAACTCGGTAGGGGATTGTACTCTTCTGTTCAGGAATTTGCAACTTCTTAAAACATTGTGTCGAGATAAAATTACCTGCTGGTAGGTTTTGTGCTACGGTTGCAGCTCTCTTAAGGAAGACAGGCAAGGCTTGCAGTGAGTTAAGATGGGGGCAGATGCGGACTTTGCAGAACAGTCCACCCCCAGGAGTAGGGTTGGGCCCCCCTGCTGTATTGAGATCTATGTCGAGGAGTTTATTTTGGTTAGTCATCATGTGAATGTCGACGATGAGATAATCAAGGAGTGTTTCTTGCCATTCGTTGCCATTTTAAGTGTGTGGACCGCACACTGCACCCCTGAGCCCGCTGGTGATACTGAGTTCTCGTGGCCCGATCCGCCAGAGCCTGCTTGTGACAATTTATCAGAGGTTCCGCCAGTGGCTGCACAGCCTAAGGAGGGTTCAGTCAACTTTCCTGAGGTCCCGTTGGTGATTGCACAACCTCTGGGGATGTTGACTTCGGTTGTGGATTCTGTAGGGGCTCCGCTGGTGGCTGCACAACCTCCGAGTAGGTCAGTCATGGCTGTTCTTGAGCTCACGCCAGACCATGAGCCAGCCACGAAGGCCACTGGATTATTACCCTGCCCAGAATTGGCCACAGAGGCCTTCAAACTCTTGCCCTGCACTAAACCGGCCTTAGAGGCCATCACTGAACTTTTATTCTGTCCTGAACTGGCCACGGAGGCCATTGAACTTTTATCCAGCCCTGAACCGGCCATGGAGGCCATTGAAATCCTGTTCGGACATGCCCCAGCTACAGGGCTCCACTGCTATTACCCAGGTGGAGGTACGATATCAGCCACAGAGGCCACCATTAACCTCTATCTGCTCTCTGTTGCAGTCCGGCCTACTCTGCCATTCACTCCATCCAGGTGGGTGTCTCCGCCGTCTGCACCGCCCAGGTGGGCTTCGTTGCCGCTGTCTGATCCACCCTGGAGGGCGTCTCCGCTGTCTCCGCCGTCTGCCCCACCCTGGTGGGCGTTTCCGACGGCTCCAAAGCATACAGCGTCTGGAAGCCGCTCCTTGTACCACCTCAGCTGGAGTTTGCCAGTGAAAACCACTAGATAGCACTCCAGATCCTAGTTTCCATTGTGTGTCTGTCTCAATTGCTCTTACTGGACTCTTATTATGAACTTGTTGTCTCCTCCCACCTTTGTTGTCTTGGCTACTCATGTATTGCTCCACCCCTGACTTATGTATAAAGCCCTGTATGTCTTTTGGTATTCACGGTTTCTCGTTTGGAGTTTCCCCTGTGTAGCGTTCTTTGTTTCCCTGCGTTTTCTCTGCTCTGGATTTATCATTGTGATCTCGCCTGTTCTCGGACTCTCGCCATCATCTTGCCCCTCTGGATTCTGTTTGCCTATCGCCAACTCACGCTACTGACTTTGGACTATTCTATTGCCTTAGCCTCTTATGATCTTGTTTGCCGGTATACAACTCGGTCTGTTTCTACTCTGTGCTCTATATTAAACAGTCTGCACTTGAATCCACACGCCTCGTCGTCAGTACAGTTTCTGTGTTTTTATTTATTTTTTGTACTTTTATAACTTTAATGTACAATACGAGTGAAACATCTAACAATTATATTACTTTTTATCAAGTTTATTTTAGGCCTTTTAGTGACTCTTAAAGGGATTGCTAACAACAAACACTTTTCATACTGTCCCTCATGTCATTTTATTCCTGTATATGCAGGATATTGCAGCTACTATGAACTTGGTTCATTAGAAATTGTTTTCCATTTAAATTAAAGATAAAAAAGAACAGAAAGTGAAAATGGATAAAGGGGAAACATGATCTGGAGAGGTTGCAAGCTACACTCAAACCTGCAGCTTTATTTTCAAAGCTTCATATTTAACATACAGGTCTAACCTGCAGATTTAAAACATTAACATTTGATAGAGTTAATCCAACACCATCTGCATCTCTGGCAACCTCGGATGGGGTCATGATCCCAAGGTAAGACCCTAAACAATATATTAGTTTTATGTTTCCCCCCAATCTCGCTCAGAAAGCAGAAGACAGTCATAAAGGCCACAGGTCCAAAAACATATTCCTCCTACCGGATCAAAGGCCTGGTCATCTGATCCCAGCACACTCTCTCTCCAGCATATTACAGCACACATGAAGATATAACAACCTCTTTTGGGCTTTATTGTGCTTTATTAGTATTTTTTTCATTAGTGGAAAAGGTTACAGGCACACCGGTGAGATTCTCCAGCGTTACGTGTAAATCCTTCTTCTGGCCCGCATCTCCGGTCGCCAGACGGGCTCTCGTACCCCAGCATTATCCTTCAATACAGGTGCACAAATATCAGCTCTCAAACACACAGATAAGCCAGGCTAATTATCTGGCAACAGCAGCCTCTCCCATTAATAATGGGAATATGAATGTGGGCGTCTGAGGTAAACACAGGAGACTTTCAGTGAGTGACTGCGACTGTGTGTGTGTGCTGTGAGCAACAGTAGATGTGTTTGAGGTAGAGATGAAGAAGATGCAAGCCTCGGGACACAGTGTGCAAGGATACATAAACGCAGTTAAAAAAGTTAATTTCTATAGGTTAAATATAGTAAAAAGGCACTTTTTGTTGTGTACGTGTGTTGCCAGCATTATTATTATTATACTTTTGTAATAAGGATATTACAGTATTATTGCAATATTACTGCAATGTGTATTTATTTACTAAGGTTACAAATTATATGTATTATTTAAAATGACTGGATCAACCTTAATACATTAGTTTAAACTGACAAATAGGAAGAAATAGCTCATCTCTGTTCTGGCTAAATCACTGGCCATAGTACAAATATTACTCATTAAGTCTCATTAAGTCTATTAAAGTTACATAAATAAAAAATAAATATGGTATAGTATTACAGTGTATGTCAAGTTAATTAAAATATTTCATGGCAGCAACCCAAAAAATTTAACAGTATTACAGGAAACTAATTCATTTGACTTTTTAGAACTTAAATGCTGATATTAACATTTAAATTGCACTAAGATTTTGCTCAAAATTAAATTTGTTATGCAATCTGTAGTAAAATATTCAGAATTTAGACTAAATCTACTGAGGGAGAGAGTAAGAGGGAAAGAAAGAAAAAACAGAGAGAGCAGAGTGTGGGTTTCAGGATCGGCTTCACCTGATGAGGGCAGACTGGGATCATTTTCCCTGCTGATAGAGCTCTAATTTCCCTTAGGAAAACTAAATCCAACCTTCTCTCTCTTTCTCTGTCACTCTCTTATACTCTCCTTGTTTTTTTTACCCATCTTTCTCTCTGTTCGGGTTCACTGAGCTTTTCTCTTTACTCTGTAACGCTCTTCTTTTTGAAGAACACACTTATTTCACAGTTCTTTCAAGTGTTTTTTTTCCAGTAGCTGTATGAGTGTGGGATAGCAGATATTTGCTTGTTGTATATATATATATATATATATATATATATTTTTTTTTTTTTTTTTTTTTTTTTAGGGTGAATTAAAACAACTGATTTTTCTTCAGACCCAACACTGTTAATTGTTTTTCATACAAAATATATGAAAAAAAAACATTCGATATAGGGGCCAATTCTCGCTATCAAAACATTGCTTATTAGCATGACTTTATTAACATATTGACTGTTAATTAGTAGTTATAAAGCGCACATTCTGCATGATCATATTCTACAGTACACCTAATCCTACCCAATGCCTAAACTTAACAACTGCCTTATTATTATTAACCATTAATAAGCAGCAAATTAGGAGTGTATTAAGGCTAAAGTTGTAATCAGTGGTTTGTTAATAGTGAAAACTGTCACAAACTAATTAATAAATATTATAAACTGTATAGGCCTACACATATGCTAAATATTTAATTAATATAGTAAAACATAGCTTTTATTTATTTATTTACTTAATATTTTATACTTTTTTCATTAATTTAATGTTCTGTGTTTAGTTTACTTTACTTTACTTTATTGCACATTTTGGATCACCCACCATCCCAGAAGACCCTCTGCATTTGTAATAATATTGAAATTTTTTGCACTTTCACCTTTATTATTTACTGCAACTACACCAAAACACTGAATGCGAACCAACGAGATATAATCACATGACAAAGCAAGTAAACTAAACCCAAACTTGCATGTGATGGAGCAAGACAAGATTAAGTAACTGTTTTCTTCTGGAGGGTTTGTCAATAGCACATAAAACTAAAATGTTCTAAAATGACTACAATACTAAAACATATATCACTCAAACAGCTGCTTAAAAATAATTTCTTGAATATACTGTATATTATTAGGAAACAGAACTTTTTAAACAACATCTTGATCATTTTTAATTTGAGAAACAGATGCAGACTTGCATGTGGAGCAGCACAAAGGCCAAGCTGATAGAGAGTTAAACCCAAGCACTTAGAGAGAGATAGAAAGAGAGACTGGCCCATCTCCAAAACTTCTCTCATCTGGAGTGTGCACCGGCTCAACGGGGGTCTCTGGATCTGGTCATCTCCATGCAACGGGCCTCTTGCCATTCTACCCTCCACCTTCTGCCCAATCCCACTCAACACCCACCCTATCCTGCAGGGCCGGGTCCTGCATCCCATCTGCCGCGTACCAGCCCAGTCCTGCACCCTGCTCCCATTTACAATTCAATTAAAGCCTGCTGCCCCTATCCCTCTGCAATTCAGCCATAAAGATCAGTGAGCAGCAGCACCACAGTCAAACGGCATGAAGCCAAAAACACACCATCTGAGATCAGAGCCAGCCTCAAACATCTTTCCACTGTAATAGACAGGGTGATGGGTGCAAACATAGCACTCGCTGCTTCCTGTTTTCTCACACTTTGGTGACAGCAAGTCATGCAACAGCGAGAAAACCGTATGGAGAGACATGCACTATGTCCTCATAAACACATGTTTTAAGAACATAATTAAGTCAATCTATTAATTTTCTGTGTTGATTCATAAAAAACAAATTCTACACAGATTAGAGTATAATTAAGTCAACGCTGTATCTACATTCATTTACTGTGTTGATTTCACAGCTATGGAATTTTGACCCCTTTTTATTTGTTGGACCTTTCAGGGCACACTATTTAGGTTGTCTTTTGTGAAGTAAATTAAATTATTTGAGTTTTTATATGAAATACTTTGCATTCATTTGTACTACAGTAGTTTACGTATGTGAGTCAAACATATATATCATTATATATTTGAATAAATTATATTAATTTATTCAAATAAATATAAAAATAATGAAGCCTGTTTTTACCAAACTAACTAACTAACTAACTAACTAACTAACTAACTAACTAACTAACTAACTAACTAACGAATTAAATACATTAGTGCTGTCAAATGATTAATCTTGAATAATCACAGCTAAAATAATGTTTTTTGTTTACATAATATTTGTGTGTGTACTATATTTATAGATGTGGTATTGTCCTACACTGACCCTACACCTAAACCTACCCCTTACAGGAAACTACAGGCATTTTTAGATTTTCAAAAAAGCTTGTTTCCTCATGGGGACCTAAAAATGTCCCTACAAGTTCAAAATGTACTGGTATTCCTATCTTTGTGGGGACAATCTATCTGTGTTGGTCCCCATAACGTAATAAAAACCAGGTGCACACATCCACAAATATACACACACACACACACACACACACAAACACACACATATATGTATATATATATATATGATTGTTAATGTAAGTCAGAAAAATAAAGGTTAAATATTTGAACATGCTGTAAAGTACTGAAAGTAGCACAGTCTTATTAGTAACTGAAATATCCTCAAATATGCACTATATAATAAACAAACACATAAAGGGTAGCAGATATGTAACACTTCATCCTGATGAAATCACCAAAACAGTGCAGGCCGGCATTTAATGAAGACACTTTTCTCATTGATGCCATAAGTTGCATGAATATTAAACAATTTGATACTTTCTGCTTTGGCTTACCAAGAACATAAAGTAAAGTTTTTGTTAAAAAAAAAAAAAAAAAAAAACAAGTATTTGATCTGAGGAACTACAAAGATTCCTCTAATTTTCATACATCATTTGAAGGGGATACCCTGCATGTGATATAATCACTGACCAGAGGGGGGAAGGATGTTATGAAAGCAGAGACTAAATTAAGTCTCTCATGATTTTTTATGCTGTAATATGCAAGCAATATCCACAGGCAAAACCTCTTGCTAGAGAAAGGGGAAAAAAGAAACAGAAAAAGAGGAAAGTTAGCTTCTTTAATGTTTAATTATAAATGAACCATCTTGCAACATCCGAATAAGTAAGAGAAAAAGAAAAGCAGCTAAAAGTGCAGTACTTGATGGTACTGTGAGAAATATGAAAACCAGACACTTGAGGAGACAGGAAAACTGAAACAGCTGCTGTCAGTGGCCTCAATTAACCTAAAGTTAAGGTACAGCTAGTTCAGATGATGTCATCTGATGTTACAATATCACTAGGCAACATCCAGTCCTGCACATTTTAATTCAGCCCACAGAAATCTGATGAAGTGCAAGTAGGTAGAACAACAGCAGAAAGATACAACTTGAAGTAAATGTTAACTAACAGCTTCAGAAATCAGAGTCACCCACACTTTTCATGACATTTAATGAGAAGTGAATAAATTTGCTCCAATTATTGGCCTTAACTGTCTAAATACAGGCATATTTACACTCATATACATGAGGCATGTACATATGTATTTAACTATACATTGTGTCATATGTACTGTAAGCAGTCAGCCAATACAATGATTTAGTCAATGGAAAGTCACAGTTGATTTTAAAATGTGTGTCTGATTCACTAAGGGGGGTTTTTATCTAATAGTTTTTCCTTTTTATAGGTTTTGACAGTTCATTTACACAACAATGCCATTTTGGGAGCCTGAAAAAGTTTTGGAAAATAATCCCATTATTGTCTCCATGTAAACTACAAAAAAACACAGATTTGTAAAAAGAGAGACGTCATTGGCACTGATATCACATGTTCAGTCTGGAACATTGCCAACTACTGGCATGCATAATGCAGCATTTTTTGGTTTTTGCTGGATCCATGTAGACAGGGATTGACAATGTTTGAAGCAAAACTTAAAAAAAAAACCCACAAGCAACAAACTTTTTATTTTTTTAGTTCATCATTGTCATGTAAACGGAACAAATACAGTTAGGAATCAGACTACACTGCTTGTGTTGTACATTTTTGAATCATTAAAATGAGGTAAAACCCAAAAATGAAACACGCTGGCTGCGTTGTATGTTTTTGACTCATTCAAAAAGAAAAAGAGCCATGAGAATATTTTGTTCTGTAATCAAATCACATACCGTTCTCGTTGTTTCTCACTGTAGATTTAGTCACAGGAAACGGTTTTTGTTTTGCAGGAAACTGTTAGAGTACCATTCTTATTCATGTCAGATTTTATTTTTTTTATGGTTTTAAATAATTCATTTGCATTTACACCATGTTATAATTCCTATAATTACTAGAGGACATCCTGCATGTTCTTGGAGTTGCTCATGTACTCAAAATTATGCATTTATATAAAAACACCATTAAAACCATGAAAACTGAATTTGTGTTTAGTTTAAGTAATCAATAGAATAAACATAACGGTTATACACATTTTAAATCACACTTTATTTTAAGGTCCGATTCTCACTATTTAACAAACAATTAACTACAATTGTCTCTCAATTAACTCCTAATCTGCTGCTTCTTAATAGTTAATATTATAGTTGTTGAGTTTGGATAGGAATTGGGGCTGTAGAATATAGTCATGCAAAATATGTGCTTTATAAGTACTACTAAACAGCCTTTATGTTAATAATAAATGATATTAAATCACACATGGTTATAACACGACAGGTCAGACACGCCTGAGTGGTTTCCTTCATCTGTGCCTGTGTGTTGGTCAGCTGAGATCTGTGCCTTGACCTGTCCTGTCCCAACTGTCCCGAATAAGCCCTGAGCTCCCCTTCCGGTAGCTCTTCAGCACTCCACGGAGAGGTGACATACTCCACTAATAGGCCATAATGTGTGCAATTATCAGCAGAGGGGCGCCTCAGTGCTGATGAGCAGTCTTAGCTGCCTTCATTAAGCTCTCCTGTTCCTTTCTGCTCCCTCCGAACGGACCGCCATGTGACTGTGAGGCCTCTAGACGTCGAGACCCTCGCCATTAAGATGACAATAATAATAAAAACATCCCATTAGCATAATAATACCTGCCATTGTGATTTGATGTGTCTTTAATTTATATAGATGGAAAAAGACTGAGAATGAAGAGCGGTGAGCTCCAGGATTCAGGATTGTTATATGATGCCGATATTCCTCATTAGCCTTCCTAATTCACCAGCTCATTTATTTATATAGAACATTTGCTTAATTGCAACTAAAAGCCAATGAAAATAAAAAAGCAGAAGGAAAACGGCTATCGGTTTCCACGCGAATGCATTCTCTGTGAGGTTTTCTCTGGATGTTGTTATTAATCTGTCTAAATACTGCCGTCTTTAAACACACAAACAAGTCCGTATCAAAAAACGCACCTGTATAAACTTATAAAAAGACTGAAGAATGTTGACTTGTGGCTTCCAGAAAAAAAAGGAAGCTGGTTGTGATTGGATGAGAAGAAAGCCGGGCCGTGTCAGGTCACCGGCAGAGCTCCAGTTCTGGCTCTGGTGGCAACAGCAGATGGGGAATTTATGACTGAAAGTACTTCCATGTTTTCCCATCATGCGTGCACTGGCGCTTACCAGAGAGGCTCACAGGGGGAGCGTGAATCGCATGTTAGTGCCTTGTGAAAGAGGAGAGAGTGTTGCAGTGATGGGTTTTGAGCGATACAGTAATATATTCCCCACGCTTAAACTCATGTAACATCGCACACCGGGGCAGCTTCTTTTCATCCCCCAAACCGCTGTACTATTCAGCCTTCTAACGTTACAACCCTCAGGTATAAGGCTGTATATTTTGTAGATCCAAATCACATCTGTGCTTCTTCCAGCATATTGGCTTCCCTATCGAGTTCATTTCAGATAAATGAGGTGCATGTTCTGTGCAGTCAGTGCCTCGCAATGCGAGCAGCAGGATCTGGGCCCGACAGTTATTCTGAACACATCTGATGACATCCTGGCTATGATCATGTGTCCTCTGTGAGTTTTTGGCCCACTGTGACCCACTTATTGTGTTATAATTGAAACGAGATGCACTGATACACGTAGCACCTTTTTTCTAACAATGTTGGATAGAGTGTTTCAATATTTTCATTTGACCGATTTATATTCGCTTTCATATCACTCCCTAATTAATGAAGAAGCATGATGTAAGAATTAGCATATTTCGGTGACATATTGTAACACACATAATGATAGATACTTGGAAATGACTTCAAATAATCTGAAGCTTCAATCAATAAAAATGCTCTCAATTTATGGTGCACAAACAGTGTACAGTAAATGTGCCTTTCATAAATGCATGCACACTTGTTCCCTACTCTTCATGCATGCACTGCTAACTGGATACTGTACATCTGTCAGACCCATTAGATGTACATTACACAAAAAACAAAGTGCAAAGCAAAGACATGCTTTTATCAACTCATAATGTAGTGCAATATATATTTGCATCAGTTATCTCATGCCATTAGATGCACATCAAATAACTGTGAATATTGTGAACAAAATAATACCAATAGAATAACAATAGAAAAACAACACATAACAGTAGAACATAACAAAAGCAAATCAAAGCAAAACAAACACAAAAACGCTGATAAAAGACAAATCTAAACCTAAATCTGAAAATGTTGTAATATTGTATAAAATAAAAATAAAAAATATCGCACAAAATATTACTAAACTAACAGGAAACTGTAAGCAGAATAAGATACAAATAAGCAAAGGAAAACATAACAATAAAATAAAAACTACATACGTACACGAAGACATAAATGAGACTGTGAAAGCATGTGCATTTGTATTCCACACTTAAATGTGTCAGAGGGTAGTGGCTAAATGTCTTGAATGAATATATGACTTAGTTTGATTTGAATGATGAAATATATACTGGAGGCAATCCACCGCTCCAGGCATGCTTGAAATTGAGTCTGTTTTTTCACTTTCTTTATTTTAGCACAAACCTTTGCGCACTTAGTGTTCCAGACTGCATGTTGCTACACTTTTTGGATAACAACCTGCTGGGACATTACCCAGGAACCAGCGAGGGGCCCCTCTGAGGCTTAAGCTTTTATAGGCATGCGAACCTTTGCCTAAAAATAAAACCGTAAGAACCAAATAAATAATGTCTTTAAAACAGCAAAAGAAAGGTGGGGGCATTCACATTTTAAACGAACAGCTATAAATTTAGTAATAGCACAGCATATGAACCATTATACTGCATATTCAAAGAAAACTGCACCCATTAGTTTTATGGGTCAAGGCTTCGTAACAAAATGTAATAGCTATGAGAAGATCCGTGTCAGTCTCGGTTAAAACTTGCACAAGGCTGTCTTTACGGAGTGACTCACCTGCCCCGCGTCTGGTTTTGCTGAGTGAGGGGAATACCGCACTGCTTCCCTCTGCATACCAGTTAATCACAGCATTCGGATGACACAGCATGAGGAGGAATCTGTGGAAAGCAAACCAGCAATGTCGGGGTCAGTAAGGGCACTACTGTATACTAGAGAGTACACTAAATTAAAGTAGTTATGCTACAGTGAATTTGACCTTTTAAGGTACACTATAACCATTTTTAAAAAAGAAACAAATTTTTGCTAACATTTGTTAACATTGCTAACATTTTTAATGCATACGTTTAGATAAAACTGAAACTTAAAAAGTAGCTAAACGTTAATAGCTATAAAACCATCCATTCTCTGACAAGCAGTGTTTCCTGTTAACATATCACTGGGTATGTTTGGAATGGCATACTCCCACTCTTACTATTTTTGCAGTATGCAGTATGCATAGTATGCAAATGTTTTGTATGCATAGAATGCAGGAATGGCTTACATGCCAAAATGTACAACCAAAACACACTATATGAGACACCCTATCCCACGATGGAATGTCCTAACTTGACTGTGATTTAAAGAGGGACAAATCTTCATGCACAACTGAATTGAGCAATTAATAATTTGACGAATTAATGAACTGATAAAATATATAACATGAAAATAAATTCCTAAAAAAAGGAATAAATTGATAAAACAAAATAAAACATTCTTCTTGTTTCTACTTTTGTGTTATGTAATACTTATTATTTTTATGCTGTCATTTATTTTTATTTCTATGTACATTTATATAATACGGAAGCATATTGCATTCACTTGAGGAAAAAATATCTTCTCTGTTTTTCTGAATTAACGACTTAATTATCTCAGAATTACAAGATAAATTTTCATGAAAAAAAAAATTTGCTGTTTTTCTGAATTAATGACTTAATTATCTCAGAATTACAAGACACATTTTCATGGAAAAAAAAAATTTGCTCTGCAAAAAAAAAAATCATGAAAATTAAGTCATTAATTTAGAAAAACAGAGCAAAAAAATTTTTTTTCCACGAAAATTGATCTCGTAATTCTGAGATAATTAAGTCATTAATTCAGAAAAACAGAGGACATTTTTTTTTTCCTGAACATTTATCTTGTAATTCTGAGATAATTAAGTCGTTAATTCAGAAAAACAGAGCAGATATTTTTTCCTCAAGTGAATGCAATACGCTTCCATAGGTTAAGACCTGTAACTCTAGATAACAACAGTTCCCCTTCAGTCGAGTTCACTTCGACGTTACATATGGGATCTCATATGTAACGTCTCCGTTCCCTCCTTCAGGGAGCGTGGGTTACCGTTGTAACCTTAGACGTTTTTATATATTTAAAAGAATTGTTCACCCAAAAATTAAAATCACCCCATATGTGTATGACTTTTAAACTTCCATGCTTGGTAATGCTGGTGGATAGTGGTCCTAATTTTCAAGCTCTATAAATCAGATTTACCTATATACTTCTGGGGGGTTAACACATCGTTTGAAGCAGATTGATGTGTTTTCATAACAAAAATATTTATTTAAAAAAAAAATATAACTTTAATCACTGACTTTTGGCTATGGCCGTACTTCATGCATGTTCTTGCAAGAATAAATAGATGAACAAGGATAGAGCAATACTAAACATCGGCAAAGAATTAAAAGCTGAAAACAAGGAAACATGTCAGAGGATTTTACTGTAAGAACTAATGCAGTTTACAGTCATACATCAAATATGAAATATTTCTGTTACAAAAACCCATGGACCATATACTGTACACACCAACAAATTTTGCACCAAAATGCAACACAAAAACTGCCAATTATATGCACACCAAGCACATCAGTGTCAGTTTTTGAGCATCACTACCATACGTTTTTGTTTTTATTTATTTTGTTTTGTATTTTATTTTATGACTTTTTATACACATTTTCACAAGACCGGCCTGTAAATTCACCGTAGCTGATAACAGGTCTATCCTTTTTTTTGAGCGTCCACCTGCATTTCCCTACCCCCAAATGCCTGCTGTTGACCCCACACACACATCTGATGGACTCTCCAGGGCCCGGGACCCCCCTCTGCCTGTCAGACCCTTCCCCCATGGGGAAGAGGAGGGGGTTCTTCACTGGAGCTCTTGTACTCCCTTCCACGACAGCCATCTGCAAGCAATCTGTCCGCTTTACCCATCTCCCCAGTTCCTCAGACTCTCTCTGATTGATAGCCCCAAAAGGAGTCTTATGGCCCAAACTGCGGACACCAAATGTCCCTGTTCCCAGTGCCATCGTGATCCTATTACACGGCACATCAGTCTGTTTTGGTTTACTGTACAGGACATGGCGTGAACTAAATACTCTGTGCCACATGTAGGGTTATGAAAATCACTTTTTTATACTATAAAGCAGCAATTTGCATAAATCTCCAATGATTTGTAGTCTAACCTCAAAGGCAGAATAACTGAGAGAATTCAAGACAAGGAGGTAGCAGTAGAGAAAGAATTACACATCAGCCGCAGGGGTAGGATCTGTTTCCCACATGACTTTGCAAAGAGAACAAAAATGGCCTCTCTTCCTCCCATCCATGTTAAGATGCTCACATACACACTGCATATTTTAAATAAACCCAGTGTGTTATTGGAGCTGACATCGAACATATCATCTTGAATGCGTTTGGTGCATCTGGAGATGTTCTTCTCGCAGACAAAGCCCACACATCCGCAATGCCAGAACAACATGTTGTTTGCCCCATATCTCTCTTCCTATTTTGTGTGTGTGTGAGATCGCAGACAAGATCAAGGGTGCATGTATGTGCGCATATGTGAAGACGCGCATGCATGAGTGCAGATAATCTCAAGAATGTTGCCGTCTTGTCACGCTATTGCTGTGTTTTGCCGCATCTGTAGGCCAGCTAAGCTGAACGGAGACACCTCGACTCTCACCTGTCTCACCACGCTGTCTGTTTTCCAGTAGGTCGTCTGGTCTGAAGACAGAAAGTTCCAGAAGATGAGGCAGTAGCACAAAGGACGGTGGGAGGGCAACTGTTTACTCCTGGAAAGAGTACAACGAAGGATTCCGAGAAATTATTAAGAGGTTCCTTAAGAAAAAGATGGAGCCAAAATATTTGCACTTTCTCCTCCCAATGTTAGACATGTCCTTTGTTTGTGTTGTAAACAAAGGACGTCTTATTAATATGATTTAAAGATGTCAGAAAACACAGACTGCAAGTGTGAACGATTTACCTGCTTCTGTCCACATTTTCAGCACATCCACACTCAATCCAGACAGTATTATAGATGTGTTTGAATGAGGCAATTTTAAATGTCATTTAAAAAACAAGCATTCTGTTTTGAAATTAGCTTGTCTTTAAATGCCTCTTTACTGTTGTTTTTGGTAATGTCCACTCAACCAGTATGTTTGTTCCTTTGTTCACCTTGGCAACTGAACTAATGGAGCATTGATAGTGAAAAAGAAACGTTTCTGTCAACAAACATTAGCTACGGTCTCTCAGACCTGCACCTCAGGATATTAGTAATGTACACATCACCATCGCCTGAGAATTAGTAGTAAGTTCCACATGGTTCGTTCAGATGTCAGAGGTCAGAAATACTATCACGCGAAATTAGTTGTGTACCCATTTTCTTCTCTGGCTAGAAGAGGATTGTATAAATCATGAGGTTTGTGTAGGTCTTACAATAATTCAATGTAAAACAAGGTAATCGACTGTAGTTATGTTGCAGGAATGAAAATAAGAAAAGAGTTATCATTGCTTTGATAATGGTAATTTCTTCTTGATTCCCAAAGCGAAACCTCCAGATTAAAAAAACAATACACTTAGAGATATAAATATATGTACCCCATATTTTGATGACTACATCTTTCCACTGTAGGGACTTTTTTTTCCCCAACACCACCCCCCTGCCCCCTTCATGTATGTATGTGTGTGAGTGTTTTATCTTTGTGTGTGTGTGTGTGTGTGTTTGTGTTTTGCTTGACATGTACTTGGAAGCCATTACTTTGGCTTAAAAATTAAATTAGTCAAGTTGTAAATATTTATCATATGTGCTTTTTTTGTTTTTTCTTCAGTTCACTCTTAAAACAGTGCTTAGCTAACTCTGACGGTGAAGTCAGCATCAATTAGATTATATTGTAGAGCAAATTGTTAGTAGACAGTACTGCTCTCATCTTAAAGTTTTGTTTTTGTTTGTTTGTTTACCTTTTGGTTGTTTATTTTAAGTCTGTTTATCACAATGTAAAATGAGAGTCGGTGACAATACACAAAAGAAAAATAAAATCTGTCTACTTGTTTTTTTTTATTACATTATCTGATTTTGTGCATCATCATAATGTAGAAATAATAGCGAGTGACAATACACACATATAAAATCTATAATGTTTTTTGATTATGTTCTCACTAAAAACTAAAATTATTTATTCTCACTTAAAAAGAACAAGTTCTCCATATAGATATAATATACTTAAAAATAATATAATTAAGTGCGAACTGAATGTAATGTTTGGGACACTTAAATACATTTGCAATTACATCAAAATTCATTATGGTGTTACAAAAAAATTATATATATATATATATATATATATATATATATATATATATATATTAACGCACATACGTTAATACGTTAATATACATTAACGTACATAGCTTGTATATTATAAACTATAAATGTATGAGTTTGCTAGTACTTATGTGTTTTTAAATGTATGA
>JAUCMT010000036.1:14177637-14191068 GCA_032357475.1 Enteromius thamalakanensis
AAAGTTAAATAATAATAAAAATAAAATAATATAATATATATAAAATAATAAAATTATATATATATATATATATATAATTTTTTTTATATATATATATATATTTTTTTTTTTATTTACATTCTAGACATCAAAGAATCCTGAAAAGTAAAATAAAATAAATCACAGTATACATTACCTACTGACCAAAATTTTTAACAGTGAAATGGGTATATAAAGTAGTTTATCAATAGAATAGAATATCAATCAATTTTAAATAAATATTTAGGTGAATGTAGAATATGCCAAAAAATGTCTTTCAAAATTCTGTTGAAAGATTTTCTTTAAGTTTTTTTTTCCCTTTTATTTAAATTTACACTGTCCTCCAGGCACACACTTTCGGCCCCCTGGGGGTCCCTGTACTCCAGTGTGAAAGCCCCTGCTCTAGGCAATATAAGGCCTTGCTGTATATGTAAGGTGGTCTAATCCAGTCTTGTCTGAAACTATAAAAGTAGAGCCGGCAGGTCTACCTAAAACCTCATAAAATACACAGAGGATTAACAAACGCAACATCCATCAAAGATAAGCTGGAGACGGTGATGTGCTCTGCAACAGTTACTACAACCTTCTACCCCTTCGATGCAGTCCTCTATTTACCCACCATCTAAAAGATAGGGGAAACATCTCCTCAAAATCCTCTTTGACATGAGTATTTACATATCTCCACTCTTAGACAAAAACACAGACCTCCTATTTGCCAGGAGATGAAAGGAACACCAGACACAGAGTGATTCCTGACACAGGAACCTCTGACAACCATCAGTATCCATAATCCCAAACCTAAGGACCAGACATTGATCAAGCATTACTCATGATTTGTGGGGTGAAAAGGCATATGAGGGCAAGTCTAGAAGTACAGGGCCTGTGATTTAATTTGAGGGCAAATCTAACTCGACATTGTCGGCCCCATCAACCTTTGCCTGGTCTCTTACTCATAATTGTTGAAGCTAATACTCTTTGAAGCCTCACCAACACAAGCACAGGAGATCAACAACACGAAACTAACCATATAGGCTCCTGTGGAGTTTGGAGTCGTAGGATCACATTGGTTGGCCCTCGGTGCACCACAGCGTGTGTTTTTATCGTTGAGGCCATTAAAATCCCATCATCCACCATAATAACATGTCTGTTTTCTTAGACATGGGTGACCCATCTATCTTCTAAATTTACCATGGACGCTGAATTTAGGAACGTTTAGACAAGTTGCAACCGGTTCTCTCTTAGGTTTCTGAGGAAAAAAATCCATCCAAAACCAGGTTTAAAGACCAAGATGAGTATTTTTAATGGCTCTCAGATGAACTCTGTAATCTAAAGAAGGAAATACAATTTTTAACTATAAAAAGCGGTTCATTTCATCAATAATGGCTGGAATACCAATTAGTTGCTTTATAACCGGTTCTATTGCAAGGGTTAATGAATGACCAATGGAGGAGGAATGTGAAAACCTTCCCCAGCTGCAGACCTAGAGGTCATAGGTCATACAACATGTGACTGAATCCTCTGTGGGTGTTCTGATAGGTAAAGGGATGCGATTTAGTTTCACAGTTGTACTGCTATAACAACAGAATACTGAATCAGACGAGATTAAAACTCTCAAACATAGCTAGTTCATAGAAATGTTTCAATGTGACAACTTTAACTATAATCAAAAGCTGCTGATGTTGACTACAACACTTAATATATTAAAAGCTAAAGCTATGAATTAGAACAAATAGACCCTAGTAGTAAACTAGCCGCTAACGCTAAGCATGGTGAATGCATAACCATTTAGTTTAACACCCGAGTAAAGCTAAGTTCAGCCTATCTACAACATTTAAAAGCATCATTACCCACCCTCAAATAACCTCTGGCACAGTCTGAAACCTGAGGCATGGTTTCAGCTAAGAAGAAAGTCATCTGAGTGATTTTAAACCTGAGGTAGTTTTCCTTTAAAAGAAATGTGCCTTTTAACACAGCTGGTATTAACAGTAAGGATAACAAAATTATGACAGTGCTGTTTGTTGTAACATGACAGTGAGTAAATGAGCAAGCTAAACACCACCAGCAACACCCTGGGCTTGTATTTATGAATTAGCATGTAGCTAAGCAACATGTAGCTACCTTCACATGTCTTATTATTTCCACCCAAAGAAGCCCATGAGCTCTTGTTAAAGTCCCTCAGCAAACAGGCTCTCTCTTTCCCTTCAATCCTCTGGAGGGTTAATAGGTAATCCTTCACTAAATGAGATTCAGAGGGTGTTTGGCCTTATTCTCTCTCTCCAGAGGGAGAGACCATAGAGGCCTCCTGTAAAGAGGAGTTGAGTTTGGGGGAAGGGTCCTTCTATCCCCGTCACCTCCAAAAAAAAAAATCTTTGGTGAAGAGAAAACCCAGCCAATTTAGTATCCGCCTCTGTTTATTCCAGAGGTTCTGAGGTTTTAACCTATCCTGATCAAAAACAGAAACGTCTTCTCTTACTGAACCCCTCACCCCCTTTTCTCTTGTGTTTCAAAGAGAGCTGGGTCTATTTTAAAGGGTCCCATGCTGTTTTATAAGAACTGTTTTGCTGGTTACAGGGGTCAGTGAAGGCAGTGATTTTATCCTCAAGTGAGTTCACACCTCAGCAAATGTAAAAAATCTAAAGCCCGTCCTCTCTCATCAGGGGTTCAGCAGTTTTCTGTGCCCCTCTGTTTTTGGATGAGATAATTTAAATCAGTGGTTGTCAAATGGTGGGTCGTGACCCAAAAAATGGATTACAGCAGTATTAAAAAAGAAAGAAAACACACACGCACAAAAATAATCAACAGAAAAAACTAAGCATACAACTAAATGTAATATTTATTTTTAAAAATAATAATGAACACTTCAAAATTGTATGAAAACATGTGAATTTCATATAACACAGTTTAATTAACTTACAGTTAAAAAATAAGTATTGAATTATTCTATTCGTTTTTTAAATTAATTTACACGTTGGGTGGCCTAATTTGTTTCATATCAGATTTTTTAAACATATAATTACTAACTAAAAAGTCATAAAATATGAGTAGTAAAATTTTCATGAAAAGCTCTTCTCTAGACATCATATCGTTTTTCTGAATGAGCTGTGGACGCTGATGACTTGCCTGAGGAAAATGAAATGCTACATGACATTTTGTTTACAAGCTGTTTTATTGACATCTCCGAAGTTGAAACACTGATTGAGTGATTACATGAGATACACACACACATAGGCTATATATAGCCAGCCAATGTGACAGACTGTTGATTAGAAAAGTAAAAGCATGGGGCTTTGCAGAATTTACCGTATCAATTCATTTATATAAAGGATTTATTTTTATTGGAGCACCAAAACAAACCAAAGTAAACCAAAAATGACTAATGGAAAAACTGTGTGGTTTACCTTTCTTTCTGTCTACCTTGACAGATTAGGAATTCTGTTCTTTTATTCAGCGTAAATAATGCTGTAATGAAACAGTTATTGTAATCTGATAACACTGGCTTTCATTGTAAATCCCTTTGGCATGGCGAGCATTTACCGGTGAAGCAGCACACAAAGCCCATAATCTCCAGCTCATTATACCTGATTCTCCCCACACACATTAATGTGATGACAGTTAGGACTCTAATTATACAGGTATGAAAACGAGAGAGATTGAGTTTATGTCTGTGTATTTGTGCAAGTGTGTGTCTGTGAAAACAACACCAGCTTAGTTTGTTATGACCGTAAACTAACATGCAGGCAGAGGAAAGGTCAACTCATTTAGCTAAAAAAGCTCCAGTTGAAGTGGCATGAGGGACATTTTTCACAACAACAACAAAAAAAAACTATTTTAACAACTTATGACAGCACGAACGCTTCAACAAATAGCTCACCCAACAATGAAAATGTTTCCAAATAGCCATTATTTTTGTTATATTTTTCTTATACAGTCACAGTCCTGAACTAGATGTCTATAAGTAATCTGCATTGTAAACAGTGTTTTATATAAAATGGGTGGCCATCAAATACTCGAAGTTACTGGCAGTTATTTAGGCCGCATACAAATAATGGTGTAACTTAAGCAATGGGGTTCAATTAGAGCAATTAGAGATCACTTTGATAAGATTTGCACTTAAATTGCCATTGAGTTGTTCGTCAGTTGAAGACAGATGGATAAAGATAATAGAAAGCAAGTGATACTGTGTGTGTTCTCTTCTTAACTGCTTTAATAGCCATCTCAATCATTTCAGTCATAATATCTTGTTGAAAAAGTAAATTGCACTCATCTTAAAGTACTTTAGGCAAAACATTTAAAAAACCTTTACATTGTTAGTTTACCCAAACATAAAAATTAGCCATTAAAATTTGACATTAGTAACTCACGCGCCAGTTGTTCTTAGTTGTAAATTAGGTTCATGGAGACTCGCTCTGAACGGATCGTTCGAATCAGTGAGTTGAACAGCTGCAATTAGATCATTCCAATTCAAGAATGAATTGTTCGGTTGAACCGATTGATTAATCATTCATCTGCATCTCGGAGCACATGATATATGAGTAACGATATGTTTAATGAAATGTAGTAAAGTAAAAAGTACGATCTTAAACTTAGGAATGTAGTGAAGTAAAAGTAAAGTTACTAAAACTAATCAGGTACAGATAGTAGAAAAATGTACTTAAGTACAGTAACAAAATAAAACTACTTACTGTCCACCACTGGTTATATAAAAAATTTACCAAGCACTAGAATGGGAGTGGGTGGGAGTTTTGTTGAACAGTCCAAAAGAAGTCAAATAAAGAGCATGCAACCATAATAAAACATGC
This sequence comes from Enteromius thamalakanensis, assembly GCA_032357475.1. Classification (NCBI taxonomy): domain Eukaryota; kingdom Metazoa; phylum Chordata; class Actinopteri; order Cypriniformes; family Cyprinidae; genus Enteromius; species Enteromius thamalakanensis. The sequence continues at coordinate 14,182,455 of JAUCMT010000036.1, forward strand.
CAAAATAAAACGTCCTCCTGTAGTAAACTGATGCATTTTGTAAGAAAAACATGCATATTTAAAATGTTATAAATGCTTTTTTTTTACTCACTTCTATTTTAATTTAGAAGAAATTTTAGGGGTAATTTTAGGGGTAATTTTCATTTCTTTTGGGTGAACTAACCATTTAAGAATATAGTTAATTCACCAGCATGGGCCGCAATGAAATCATTTACAATATGTATGCTCATTTCTATGGCTTATTTAAAGGCAAGTTAAAGTTTTAGAGAGCTTGCCAAACAGCTTGCCTATGTAAAAATAAAATGACTATATAACACGTTTTTGTTTTCTTCCCAAACACAACAGTTCACCTATGAAAAGACACATATTGATGTAAAATATATAAATACGCTTCCATTGTCACACTTCTGTGAAATCAAACAGCCCACTTAGGAAGCAACACTGATTGACAATCAATTTCACATGCTGTTGTACAAATGGAATAGACAACAGGTGGAAATTATAGGCAATGAGCAAGACACCCCCAATAGAGGAGAGGTTCTGCAGGTGGTGACCACAGACCACTTCTCAGTTCCTATGCTTTCAGGCTGATGTTTTGGTCACTTTTGAATGCTGGTGGTGCTTTAACTCTAGTTGTAGCATGAGATGAATACTGCAACCCACACAAGTGGCTCATCCAGGACGGCATATCAATGCGAGCAGTGGAAAGAAGGTTTGCTGTAGTGGTCTGCACAAAATCGTTTTTTTAGTTCTGCTCCCGCCTGCTCCCGCGAGGTTTTTCCGCACTTGACCGCTCACGCTGTATATTCAGTCTTTGTTCACCCACTGCCCACTTAGAATAATTTTCTACCCAACCCGACTGTTCCCGTTTTTCTAATGCAAGCTGAATGTCCTTCAAGGACAGCGCATCTTCGCCTTGCTCATGTTGGTAAAGCCCGCTCTGATGATCGCACAGACTGTGCAAATAAAACACACGTGCAAAAAACATTAGTCCATGCGCTCAGCATGTGTAACAGTCATGAGCACTGGCTGTACCGGTGCTCAATAAGAACGAGGAAATCACAGATATGCTGTTCGGGAACGCTATATTGTTGGACCGCCCGGTTTACAAATTACTCAAATTACACCAGAGTTACCACCCGGAAAATTCGGATCCCTACAATACATTTTTAAAAATTTAACATTTAACATTTTAGAAATTTATTCCCGCAAAGTCTGGTCAGGTCAGACCTAGTCTCAGCCTCAGACGTCACGCCCATGGAATGTTGGCTAAACATCTCATACATATGGTACACTTAACTGGAAACCCTTCAGGAATGTTGAAGTCATCAAATGATTGGTTGAATTTTATCGGATTTCGCGAGGGTTGCGTTTATTTTAGGTCCTGGGAAACAAAGCAGACTTGTTTGCAGAAACAAAACTGTCATTTTTACTTGAGTGACAAAAAGCATTTATTAAGATCAGTTAAACGTTGGATTCTCAAAAGTATGCGAGGTTCCCAGCAGATCCAATTTTACTAGTTGTGCGTCCCCTCCTATCTATTATGGAAGATCAAGTGAAATACCTAACTGAGAAGGGGATATCAGCTGCATTTGCGGGTAAACATGAAACAACAGACGCTGACATCGCAGCTGGCCGATTTAATATTGTGTTCGGTTCTCCAGAATTGCTTGTGGGTTTTACAAAGTGGAGAGAAATGCTTTAAACAGATGTTTACCGTGAGCGTCTCATTGGGATTTTCTATGCTGACCAACCGGCGTGACTTGTTGCACGCCGTTCTGTTGTTGTGGGGACATTTCCACGCCCCGAAACGTGATGCTGAACGAAACAAACTGTGATTGGTTGTTTGACATGTCGGTCAAACGGTCTTATGGGCGGGCCTTGACCAAAGAAAGCAGCTATGACTTCCAAACCTTCAGCCGTCAGTCTGAAGTCTGGCTACGCAAGACTAGGTCAGACCAGACCAGAAGAATGCAGACCTCTAGCTTGCTGTGTCTGTCAGCATAGACCAGGCGACAGGCCAGTACATCAGGAGACGTGGAGGAAGCCGTAGGAGGGCAAAAACCCAGCAGTAGGAGGAGCACTGCTAGAGCCCTGCAAAATGACTTCCAGCAGGCCACAAATATGCATGTGTCTGCTCAAACGGTCAGAAACAGACTCCATGAGCATGGTATGAGGTCCACAGGTCGGGGTTGTGCTTACAGCCCAACATCGTGCAGGATGTTTTGCATTTGCCAGAGAACACCAAGATTGGCAAATTCACTATTGGCAGGTTCACACTGAGCACATGTGACAGACGTGACAGAGTCTGAAGATGCTGTGGAGAACGTTCTGCTGCCTGCAACATCCTCCAGCATAACCAGTTTGGCAGTGGGTCAGTAATGGTGTGGGGTGGCATTACTTTGGAGGGCCGCACAGCCCCCCAAGTGCTCGCCAGTGGTAGCCTGACTGTCATTAGGTTCCCGAGATGAGATCCTCAGACCCCTTGTGAGAACATATGTCGGTGCGTTTGAACTTGGGTTCCCCCAATGCAAGACAATGCTAGATCTCATGTGGCTGGAGTGTGTCGGCAGTTCCTGCAAGATGAAAGCATTGATGCTATGGACTGGTCCACCCGTTCCCCAGAACTGAATCCAATTGAGTACGTCTGGGACATCATGTCTCACTCCTTCCACCAATGCCACGTTACACCACAGACTGTCCAGGAGTTTAGTCCAGGTCTGGGAGGAGATTCCTCTGGAGACCATGCGCCACCTCATCAGGAGCATGCCCACGCACAGTAGGGAGGTCATAGAGGCATGTGAAGGCCACACCCACTACTGAGCCTCTTTTTGACTTGTTTTAAGGACATTGCATCAAATTTGGATCAGCCTGTAGTGTTTGGACATGCCATGTAAGGGTTAATCACAGATTGTAACACAGAGTTTCATCATCCCCTTTGAAGGATGTTCATTTTATGTGCTTGCTTTTGGTCTGTCAGAGATGTGGTACTGCGTTCAGGAACCAGCGTGAAGTTTGTGTAGACACAATGCTTTTCGCTATTTCATTTGTTTTTCTCACCTAAGCAGTGGAAATTAGCTTACTCTCCAGCCTTTAAGGGCTAAACCTTTTTCCGTGTAAACAAACTACACAGTTTCTGGAGAAATCACACATTAGTGTTTATGACAGAGGTGCAGCTTTCCCACAAGTCTCTCAGGAAGTTCAAGTATGTTCGGCACAGATTTGGTTTGTTAAACAATTTCTTTAGTGAACTGAGTGGTGAAGCAGCCCCAGCACCGTCCACATTTCTTTCATAGTGAATCCATCCTCAGTATTTATATACTGTATTGCCATTCATCAACAGCCCTCAACAGCAAATCTAAAAAAACACTAAGAGATAAATTATAAGGATTCGCCCAGGCCATCTGATGTCCTTGAACAAATAGAAGAAAAAAGCAATATCACAAAGAGAAAATAAAACAAATATGAGAGTGTGCGTGCGCATGTTTTATAAGACACATGTGCATCTGAAGAGTGAAGGGTGCTAAAAGCCTGCGGGGTACACAATCAATATCACATTTTCCATTGCCACCTTCTGGGCTATTGTAAATGACTTGTGTCAGAAGTAATAACAGGTTGAATCGGGAACCTTAGGTTTGCAATTTCATTCATGAGGCTGGAGGCCACACCCACCTCTCCATCTCCTGCACATTGCCGCTTAATAAAACTATAGCCCAGCATAGGCTTTTTGCTTATAAAGGTGTCCTATAAAAACACAAATGGTGGGGAAAATTGTGGGTACAAGCAATCCTGCATTATCTTTTTTGTGTGTGTTTGTGTGATTTGGCCATATGCCCACTAAGCATGTTATTAGTGTTGGTCTGGGAGATTGAATGCACTGTCTGGCTGATATTGTCATGAAGCACTCGGGGCAATGATGAGAGTGATGACATGCGGTGGGGGTGCATTAAGGCCCACAGGCTGCTGTTCTGAAATACAAGCTCTATGACACCAGAAAGACAGCTATAAAGTACCATGCTGCATGTTTATATCACAAATGATCGATGGATGCAAGAATGACTGTACGCACACTGAAAAAAAGGGGTGCAGGATTTACTTTGAAACTATTGTCACTCTTTGGTGGCAGATTGGCAGTAAATTTAATAAATAATTATAAATATAAAAATCAATGTCACATTTGGAAGTTGAGAGGATGAAATACTGTTTTCTTGCACTGTAAAGCCCTTGCAAAATCAAACCATATGAGGACAAGCAAAAATTGAGAATCATCATTTTCTTTACCCTCCACTTGTTGGAAAGCTGTAGGGGTTTATTTCTTCTGCTAAACACACACACACACACACACACACAAATATATTTTGAAGAATGTTTGTAACCAAGGAGTTGATGGTAGCCATTGATTTCCATTTGGAAGTCCATGCTGTCAATTGTTTGTTTAACATTCTACCAAATATCTTATTTTGCGTTTAGCAGCTTAATAAAATTCATACAGGTTTGAAACATTTTGAGGTTGAGTAAATCAACAGAATTTTCATTTTTAGGTAAAGTACCCCTTTAAATGGAATAAGTTCTCAGTACTTCATATTTTATCACTTAGCCATATTTAATTGTTTGTGTGTGTTGCGTATGCCAGCTGGAGTGCCCTCGAACTCCATCAGAGGGCACTCTACCCTGAACTGTCAGTGTTCCTCTGTCTAATCAGTTGTGGACTTTTATGTTGAAAATGTCTGTTCCCTTGTGTCTCCGCCCCCTTGTTTGTCACTATGGTTTTTGATTAGCTCCTCCTCCCTTATCATCTTGTCTACTCATTTTCATGAGTACTGTAAGAGTTGTTTGTGTCTTAGTCTCTGCCGAGCATTGAGGTTTACTCATGTAAAGTGTTTTCTCGTTTCTGGTTTGTGTTCTGTTTTCATTGTGTCGTTGCCGATTTCTACTTTGTTTTGGATTTTTGTCTCTTTCCCCTTTGTTACTGTTTGCCAATCGACCGACACAGCTCGTTGACTGAACTATTCTTGTGTCTTGCCTCTGACAATACAGCCTGCTGTGTTAACGACCCTGCCTGTTTGACCACGTTTTTCAATAGAAGCTCGCACATGGATCCACACGTCCCCGTCTGCCTCGTTACAAAATGCCTGGCCCTACCAGAATCCAGGGGCTTCTCATATCGACATTGGCCAGGAATGGACACAGTCAAGATGTTATTAGCCCTTGAGCAGGGAATTCGATCACTCAAGGACTATGTTTGAGAATATTTAGATCTTGCTTATCTTTCTGATCTGCCGGACTTTGTGCTTCTTGACTTCTTTTGCAAGGGCATAACCACTCCGAACATGACAACCACTCACATCATGGCTAATCCACGAGGGACCCCGGTCATCGCTCACAGAGCTCACCTGCCCTAGAGGACGTCTCTGCCAACTGCTCCGCCCTGGAGGTTGTCTCTGCCGCCTGCTCCACCCTTGAGGGCCTCAATGTGCAGACAGGACTCACCAATATGTAACATATTAAAGAATATACACTCTAATGATAAAGTTACTGCAGTGTCATAGAAGAACCGTTTTTGGTTCCACAAAGAACCATTTAGTAAAAAGGTTCTTTAAAAAAAACATCTCTTTCTTATCTTTTTAAGAACCTTCTTTCACTACAGAGAAGCTTTTGTGAAATAGAAAGGTTCTTAAGATGTAAACGCTCTTTATGGAACCATAAAAAAATAGATATACTTTAATGGGATTGTAACATTTATTTATTTAACATTTAGCATTTGCTTTTGTTTTGAGCTTTGTTTCTTTTTATTTATTTTCATGCCTCCAACATTGCTATGGTCCATTAAACTTGGTCCACGCACACGCACATTCTTTTACATTACTGATTACTGACGACTTAATGTCACATTATTTTTCTGTATAGTTCTGCTTGATTAATACATTTTGTACATGTATTGCACTTTCTTGTGTCTCGCTGCTTTTTGTTAGGTCCTTTGTGATGGGGCATAATAAAAAGAAGATTACACTGTGAAAAAAGCCAAATGGCAAAACAAAACAATTATGTCTAGCACTACATTCTGCAGCAATAATTGTATCAAATGATCAGAGAGGAGACTACAGCTCTTCTGAGGGACCAGACTGCTGGAACAAAGAGAGAGAGAGAAAAATCAGAGATCGAGGGAAAAGCGGAAACAATTTTAGTGTGTCTCATCAGGTAATGTTCCGCAATAGGAGACGACTTCTAAGGTTCCACAAATTGTCTATTTTAAGAAGCAACATTTTAGACGTTCAATCAAAAGGCCACAAATATACAGAACAAGAAGCTCTTTGGCTGTGTTAATTTAGTCAGCTAAATTACTGACTGACAAAATGTCATGAACAATAATGATGACAATAACAAATATAGTTGCACCTTAAAGGGTTAGTTCACCCCAATATTTTAATTATGTTATTAATTACTCACCCTTGTGTCGTTCCAAACCCATAAGACCTTTGTTCACCTTCGGAACACAAATTAAGATATGATATCAGAGAGCCATCTGTCCCTTCATAGACAGCAATACAACTGAAATGACCCCAGATCCAGAAATGTGGTAAAAAAAACAGTATAAATGTCCATGTGACATCAGTGGATCAACTTCAGTTTTGCAATGATAGGAGAATACTGTTTTTTGCGCAAAGAAAACAAAAATAACATTGTATACTCAACAATTCTTTTTCTATGACTTATGTCTTCCCCAGTTTTAGAAAATAATACTGCATAAGCTGCATACGCTTTCTTCTATGCAGATTACCCGGATGTAAACAAGGCTGATTATGTCAAATATGTAAAAGCTTGTGTATACGGTGCATTGTGCATGGTGAAAGATGTACTGTAAGTTAAGGGAGAAGACTAAATTATGTTATTTTTGTTTTATTTGTGCAAAAAATGTTTTCTTGTCGTATTGCAAAAGTGAGGTTTATACACTGATGTCACATGAACTGTTTTACTGATGTTTTTGCTACTTTTATTTATTTTTGCTTTCTGGATCTGGTATAATTTCAGTTGTATTGCTGTCTATGGAGGGTCAGATGGCTCTCTGATATAAAAAATATCTTAATTTGTGAGAAATGAGGTCTTATGAGTTTGGAATGACATGACGTATATATATATATATATATATATATATATATATATATATATAGGGTTCAAAAGAAAAGCATTTATTTTACATTGCAATCATTTCAAAAAATTAGATTTCTCTTTATTTTAATTCAAATTACTAAAATAATTTGGAATAAAAGTATTTCCTTGGAATTTCTTATAAAGTTTGGTTATAGCTTATTGACTGACATTAACTAAAATGATAAGGTATTTCATACATCAGACAGTGGGATTACAGGCTATATGGTCCCAGAATGAAATACTGTCCATCATAAATACAGCCACTGTGATGCAAGAGATGAAGAAAACCAGACAGATCGATAAAGACCAAAGCAGCCTGTGGGCTAGATCCATGTTGGCTCTGTTTGTGTACTGCAATCCTTTGGATGATGACATTATAGAATAAAAATATTTTGGTGCTCAAGGTTTTTTTCTGCCGTATTGCTGGACTATGTTAAACAAGGACAAGTTGCCACCAGGCCCTGACCCTCACAGACACCTTCACTTTAATGTAAGTCAGTCAGCTCTGATTCCATCTTGGTACCACCACAGCCAGCTAATCAAAAAGGTTATTAGATCCTCAGCATTAATTTCCACAGCCAGCCACCATAGTAAATGTTATGATTCCTTCCTAGTCTTTAAACTCAGGACAAGGACATTACCTCCCAGATTCCCCTTGTTTTCATTCCATTGCATGAGTAATTACTCAACCAACAGACATTATTTCAAGCCAACAGCAACAGAGATTCAAAACCAGAAACAAATCCTTAACAAAATGTGAAGACGAATCTCTCTCCGCTGTCTCAAGTCCTGAGGCCTTGACTATGGGTCTGCGCCTCCCCAGCCTGTCTTTTGTTGAGCCTTTGAACAGCTTTGGAGTATCGACAGGGGAGTGTGTGGGAAGCAGCAGAAGCTTGGCTTATCTGGCCTGGAGGGTGTGTGTGACTGCAGTATGAAGAGAGAGAGAGACTGGAGTGGGACGCCTGTGTGGGGATTGGAGGCTGAATAAGGTGCCAAAAAGCCCAGGACACCAGCTGAGGCTGGATAAGCAGCACCACAAAGAACAGACTTATTAACCAGACGTGAGAATCTTTGACTTCTGGGAGATTTCCTGACAATTCTTCAAACAGTTGAGAATCTCTTAAAGTGCACTCAACTTTTTATATCACAGATATGCCGCATGACTAAACTGAGGGAAACAATGAGAGACTACAACAGATATCGTACATGGTTCGTTCGTATGATCAATGAGCAATCAAACAATTAATCGTGTTTAATCACATCAAAATAACAGTTTGTGTTTACATAATATATGTGTGTGCTGTGTATATTTATTTAGTATACAGTAAATAAATACACAGATGCAACAAACTTAACACAATGTTTTATTTTGGATGTAATTAATTGCGATTATTACATGGCTCTCTGGAATGCTTGATTCTGATTGGTCAGTTGAGACATTTGCAGGTTCGTTCTTTTCGAATAA
>JAUCMT010000036.1:14204367-14214373 GCA_032357475.1 Enteromius thamalakanensis
CTGTAATTCAAAAGGCTTAGAAACATACTAAACAGTGGGGTTTTTTTTTAATCTAAAAATGTCTGTAGTTTCCTGTAAGGGGTAGGTTTAGGTGTAGGGTCAGTGTAGGGCAATACTACATACAGTTTGTACAGTAGAAAAACAATTACGCCTATAGAGAGTCCCCATAAATAAAAAAAAACAACATTATATAATATATAATTTGGTATAATTTTATGTTATTTTAAAATTAGTTTTGACCTTACTCGTTTATTACATTGGTTACTATATAAACAAAGAGAATGGAAAAAAAGACAATTTATTCTACTTACAAGTATTACATTTTATTTTTTTTTTAAATAAAAATTTAAATTTTTCAAATTTGTCAATGCATTAAATAGATGCAAAATGATTTTAGTACACTATACATTATCAAGTAAATTACATATTTTATATTTGCTTTATATAAATTAAAATTTTAAAAGTCACAAGTTGTTGATATAAATGATAACAGAAGTAAAATAGAAATAAAATAATAAAAGTAGTGTTGTATAAACACCATCTACTGCACTACGTTCTGGCACTTTGCACAACAAAGGAGGTAAATCTTGTAACGCTCAGTAGTCTGCGTGGTGACTGACATGCAATGCGAAGAATGGACAGCAAGTGACAGGAACATAACAGGTCATCCTTTACTTTGCACGAGAAGAATGTCACCACAATCACCGAAATGCATTTCCTATTACCCGTTCAATAGCAAATCTTTTTTCTTGTACTTTGAGATCCAAGGAGGAGGGATATATCTGATAGCAATCAACATCATTGAGCATTTCTCTTGCCAAGCATAGAGGCACATCTGACAAAGCAGAGGATATTAAGAACGCAGCGTTCACGCGGTGACTCCACACTACACTGGAGAGAGAAAAACAGCTTTGTTGTCATGGTCCGATTTATTATTATTGTCTGAGGTTGCTGAAGCAGAATGACATAGATGTGCAGCCCAAAGCTTCAAATTCTCTCAGAGGAAGACTTGCTAAGATTTTGAGCAACACATCCAATCTAAAACGTTCTTTAACCATCAGCTTCCTTGCCAGGCGCCTTTATGTAGATGTCACATGTGGCATTTGGCCATGACATCCAGATTTTATGAATGATTTAAGAGCTTAAAGCATTGGAAATTACTTTCTTTTGTCACCAGTTTCCAACTGCTGGACTTGATAGATGTTATCCTACTCAGTGTCTCCCAAGCATTTCAAATTTCCATTTATTTAAAGAGGAAATGGAGGGAAATTTTAACGGGTCACTAATTTCATTTCACTGCGTTTCGGTGGCATTAAGCCGGACCAGATATTTCAGAGGAGCACAAAATCAATGTGCACATTCTGTAGGGAATCGCTCCCTGAATCCATTAGTAACTTTGACCAAGAGGTCAGGTAAAGTAATAGCCAGATAAATGTTTTATTACTGATGCCCTGACTGACTTAATGGCCAAACTAAATAAATACAGTACATCCATGCATGTCAAACACTTATGATTACATCCAGATGATGTAATGCATTTATCTTTGCTCTCCGTAGCTCTTCATTTCATTACCTCAGCTGCTTCTTGCTCATTTAAGATCATTGTTATGAGATTTTAGAGATAAAAGTAGAATTGCAAGGTATAAACACAGTTCTGAGAGAAAAAGAAAAAATTCCTCAGAGAAAAAAAATGAAATGAGCTCACAATTGTGAGGAAAAAAAGTAAAAAACATGAGACAAATAGTCATAATGTAAAAATAAATAAGTAATAATAATAAATAATAACAATAAATCCTGAGTTTACATCTTACAATTCATAATTTCTTACCTAAAATTGAGAGAAAAAAAGGATATAAAGTCACTATTCTATTCTACTTTATTCTATTCTATTATGTTCTATTCCATGGCAGAAATAAACAAACAGAAATATAGAAAGAAATAAAAAAACCTTGTATCCAAAATTAAAAGGTTGCAATTATAATATATAAAGAGGGTCATTTGCATATTCAACTTTAGTGCATTCCATCCAAGATTTAGAAAATGCATCTTTAAAAGACACATTTATGCATGCTTCCAAAACTAACAGACCATTAATGCTGCAGTAATCATCTTCTTAAATGCATATTGATTTGAAAAGTCTAAAGAAGGATTATATTTAAGAGTGACTGTCTATTCTTGCTTATAAACCATTTTTGTAAGCTGCATGATTGGTCACTAGTACAAAAAAAAGAGGACAGTTTGAGTCAGAGGGAGCTTCATGGGAGGAGGTGGGCTCTCCGGCAGTGATTAGTGGCAGCTGTGGAGCATTCATGCTGCGTCTCTCCTCTTCACTCCAACAGACCACAAAATCCAACCAATCACAGGACCCCGCTTTCAAACAGCGCAAAATTTGATTTCTTAAAGGGGCCGCTGCTTCGAACTGGAGAAGGGAAGCATTGTTTTGATTTAAACTGGTAGGTTTTCACTGGTTCCTGCCCGGAAAGATGTTTTTTTTTTTTTTTTTTTAAAGCAAAATCACATTATGTAAAGATTTTTGACCTAGTTTTATGGGTAGCCCACTTATACACAATACAAACAATAACATCACCATTTCAACAAACTGAGAGGAGATTTTATGGTGGTAAGTATTTGTTTATTAAAAGATGAGTCAAAGAGAGGTTCACATTTGGAATGTGAGGCTAGACTGCCTTGTACTTCACCATTTTTCCCTGGCAAAGAGTCCATCCTATTCCAAACCTTGTATCAAAACAGACTTCATGTAAGACCCACGTAAAAATAAACAAAATATGTTTAAGTGCAAGAAACAAAAATACAGGTTCATGGTTGTCGTTGTTGTTTTTAATAGAAAAGACGGCAGTCTTAAGTTGAAAATAAAAGGTTTCATCATATGAAACGAGGATATGGAATGTACCTTTTTTTTTTTGCTTTCTTGGTATTTCTTCAGCCAGACCACCGACATTCATTATTTGCCCATTATGGCACATTTTCAAAAATGAGTTTCAAATTGGTTGCAGGACATGAATTGTCCAATTTTTGTGGGTCAGTTTAAAGAGAAATGGTGGGTTTTTTCTCCACAGAAAAGCACACTGCGTGACCATATTCAGTTACGATCAGTTCCAGCTGATTTCTTTATTCATCAATGACTTCAGCATCATGACAAATAATGATGTAGACAGAGCAAAAGTCTGCCTGTTCATCATTTTGCTACAAAAATGCAAAAAAAAAAAAAAAATGTAGATGGTCTGCATTTACAAGTAAATATATTGCACAAAAAAATGAAGGGGAAACAGTATGTGCCATTAGAAAGAAAAAATCCAGTCTCACACCTGCGATTTGGGACCCATCCACATATCACGAGTATGATATACATAAACTCCTAACTTTACTATTTTACAGTACATATACAATCTTGAAACTAATACCAGCACTGAGGTATGCATCTCCCCCCTCCCCAATGCCATATGTTCTACAAATACTCAACAAATTTGATCTACAGCTGTACAAAACCTAGCTTAAAATCACAAGGCATTTTTGATGCAAGTTTTAATTTAAACTTAATCCTAAAACCAGGACTCCCTTGCATGCTTAAAACAAATGATAAAGGGAAGAAGTGCCTGAAACTCACTGAGTGCCCAGTAAGAACATTCCCTTTTTAACTGTACAAAAATATGCCTGAAAATAGTTTGCTTTCTTTTAAAAAGATGAGGTCTGTTATGTATCAAAATGCTTCCTCTAACACCTGCAACTCTAAGGAGGTTTAGGCTGCTTAAGTTTCAAACCAGTAGGTAAACAGAATCAGTTCCAAAAAGAAAAGAAAAGAGAGAAAAAAAAAGAAGTTCCGGCATTTAGAAATGACTAAACAACGTTTGAAAGAAACGTCCTGAACGGTAATAGTTCACAGATTTGCTTTGAGTCAGTCCACAGTCTACATTTTCAGCTCCCTGCAGTTAGAAAGAGGGTATAAGATGCATAGAAGTTCTCAGATTTTCCCTTTGTGGTCCGCTTTAGTTGAACAGTAATTGTAGACCTACAGAAAAATCCATAAAACCCTGTCATGCTGCCAGAAAAAAAAGGTCTGCAGACTTTTATTTTTTGCTACAGTACCAGCTTCATGAGCATCTAATTCCCCAAACCTCTCCCCTCCTATGGCAAACCGTTTTAACATTAATTACTTCAAACTAACAAGTATCTATTTTTGCTACCATGACTTCTTTTTTTCACTCACTAGCAATTAATACAATAGTGACTTATTATTATGTTCAATTTCACTACTATTTCATTAAAAAATGGTTTTACTCCTTGCATACTAATACTTATTCACTTGCTACTATTCTTATTTATTCCAATAGCTGCTGTATTTAATATTTATATTTAGTTATTATTATAGTTTTTTTTTTTATATATTAACTGAAAAGTTGTTACTTGCAGCATTTTGAACTGCACTATTAAGAAGCTATTCTGACTAGGCTGGCAAGTAAACTAGTGTAACAAGTAGTTTACTGGAATAATGAGTAGTAGCACTTTAGTGCTATAAACTAAATAGTACAGTCACCTTTGCTCCATATTGAGAATAAAAATGAGAGAGATACTAGACAAAAGCACAGACACTACATAGTTTGAAGAAATACGTGTTAAAATGGCTTGCCATACTTGCCTCCTTCGAAAAGCCCCTATATGTGGACCACCAGAAGAAGGCAGAGGAAAGAAATACGTACAGAACAGAGCATTATACCTCTCCCGTATGTTATTACTTGTCTTATTTAGTATGTAAAAACCAGGTCAGAAAAGTTCGCTTCGAGCCAGTCCCCAGCTATCATTTCGCTGAGCTCAGGCGTGCAATAGTCTGGAAATTCAAAGTGGGAGCCCAGGCTGCCCTCGCTAAAAGACTCCAACTCCTTATCCACCAGAGAGAGGGAGAGATTCCCTGGGTTTTGGTTGCCCAGCTCCGAGCTTTGCGCGGAGGAGGCGAAGTTCAAACTGAAGTCAAAAAGCAAGTCGTCCGCGTCTTCGCTCGAGCTGGAAGAAGTGGAAACTGACCTAGAGGATGCTGGTGAGACGGATGCAGGATACATTGTGCTCTGCTTGGTGATGTTTTTGAAATTGTAGAAGAGTCTGTTGTTCCGGACCTCCTCGTACATGCTGGCGCCCTCGGACTCTGTGGACGAGCTCAAAGTTGGGCTGGCGGGAACTTTTGCTACATTGTAGGCTCGGATCGGATCCTCTTCCTCCTCCTTCACCCGGACTCGAGAGGAGTCCTCCTCGGAATCGTCGTCGTCGTCTTCATCCGTGAATTCACTTTTAATGACAGTCTTTGAAACTTTCATGCTCTTAAATGCATACTCATCTCCGTAGCTGTGAGACGACTTGCTTCCCGTCTTGTTCGTTTTCAGTTTGGGACATTTCTTGGAGTTCTTGGACATTTTGTTGCAGGACTTCTCTGGAGATGGGGCTGAAGATTTGGAGGAACTGTCCAGCTTTGGTTTCTTCTTGGGTCTGTATTTGTAGTCAGGGTAATCAGCCATGTGTTTCAACCGGAGTCTTTCGGCTTCCCTGATGAAAGGTATCTTTTCGCTGTCCTTCAGCATTTTCCAGCGCTTCCCCAAGCGTTTGGAGATCTCGGCGTTGTGCATGTCTGGAGACTGTTCCATGATCTTTCTCCGCTCGATTTTAGACCACACCATAAACGCGTTCATCGGTCGCTTTATGTGTCCGGTCGCTGTCTTGCACCAGTCTGGGTTTATTGAAACCATGAATTCGCTTTCGTCGGAGTCGGTGGCTTCTCTGGACATGCTGTCCGTTTCGCTGTTGTCCGTTTGCTGCACCATGGTGCCTTTGTCGTTGTGTTGTCAGTCCCAAAATATCACCCGCGTGCGTCTGCTCTCTGCGCCTCAGAGGTTCACCCACTCTTTCCAGAGTTACAAGCCGCCTTCTTAACTACTTCTTGGCTTTTTCATGTACATGACATCATGGGTAGCGCTCCAATCACATCTTCCCCACTCCGCCCTATACAGACTCCATGCAGAGCGCTTTAACCCTTAACGCGCTCCCGTCTGGACCCACGCTGCGCGAGGCGCGCGTATCACTACATAAACCGAACGAGAATGCGAGTGTCAACACGTAAACAAGTGAAACCAAACAAACCGTTCGCACCAAATGTTTCAGAATCCTTTACGACGGGATACTATAGGCGCGAGTCGTATGTTGTGAAAACATTTGTGTATGGAAGCTGTTTTCTCTTGCTCTCCACACTCTCTCTTTATAAAATACTGAAGGTGGCGCTTGGACACTGTTCCTGTGTTCATATATGGGTGATTCTTCAATTAAGGGAAATGCTCTGTCTTCTGGGATGGTTTTATAGGAGGAAAAGCATTTTAATAAAACAGTCATTGTAGGATAGATTGTAACAACTGTTTTGTGTATTTAATTAGCTGAAGAAGAAAAAAATAGTGTTGAAATGTTAAATTGTCATATACCCAGACTGTAACCTCCCCTATTTAATAAACATATGAAATGTGTTTAAAAAAATATAAATATTATACTGATGTCATTTTCATGACTGTTTTATGTTTTATGGCGTATGGAGGAAATAAGATACTAGTCCCACATTGCACATTATATCAATTATCCAAACTAACACCCACCTGAAGTTTGATCATACAAACATCAATTATGCAAGGACATGTGATACATATAGGACATTAAAAAAAACAAATACTTTTTAACACCAGTTTAACTGTCTCTATATGTGTATTTTTCAATATAATCTATTGTTTTATATTAGATATGTTTTTTTACAACAATATTAATTACAGTACTTTATTTGTTTGTTTTTTAAACCTGCATTTATTTATTATAATTATTATTTACCAACATTAAAAAAGGCATTTTAGCTTCACTATCCATTTTGCAAATGACTGTCTAAAGTGGCATATGTCTGCCTGGGAATAAATTCATTTTGAGTTTTCTCAGCTGAAGGGAAAAGTAAATGTCAGTTCTCTGTGTGCTTCATTCAGAGCCAACAGATCCCTTTCTCTGCCCACTGTGGTTAGCAGTCAGTAATGTTACTCGAAACTATACATCTGCCAAGGCTTCCTGTTTTCCGTCCCCTAGAGGGCAATCACTAGCCCTTCAGAGACCTTACATCACCCTCACCTCTGATGATGGAAGAAACTGCCCTGAGCAGTGGACATGTGACTAGTTTTGCCTAAAAAGGTAAGACTCAAGCACATACGACAATCTTACAGAAGCAATCTGCTCTCAGAGTGACCACAAACCTGCCCCACTCTCTCACATTTCTCCAACCCACCTTAAATTCTCAAGGTCATCCATTTGAAAAAAAAAAAATATCTATGGTAACGTCCAGAAAACAGGGTCTGAGACGTCCTCTTCTGCTATTGGATTAGAGAAGAAATGTTGAATGAACAGGTACTCAGGTTAAGGTCTGCTTTCTTGCTTTGGTTACATCATCGTTCTTGTGATAGGCTCACAAACAGAGGTGAATCAGAGCTGCCTAATGATGTGCCGCTCATTAGCATGGCTCGTTAAGGGCTGTGAATGAGGTGAGAGTGTCAGCCACTGCAGAGGTGTGAGTCATCCTGAAAAAAGGGAGGGTCTCTGTGCAGGGAAATCTGAGACATCCTCTCTCTCCCTTGACTGCTGTGCACAACGCACACACACACACACACATTTGTTTTTCTATCATGGCAGTCGGCTTTCTATTGATTTCTGTTTTTTTAACACTGACCTAATGATATTTTTGGAGCGTAAACTTGACCCTCACAGAAACTTGCTTTTTTACATTAACAGTAAGATACCGTTTTGCATGTTTATTAGACGGTTTTCTATTTGAGGACTGTTGCCCGATCACATGTGATTACATGTTTTACTATCCTTGTGGGACATTTGGTTCACACAAAACAAACAAAACCTCACCGGTCCACACATACACGTGCATACACTCACACACACAATGAAAGGAGGTAAGTCAACAAGATAAGCATTGGTGATATTTGGTGTGCACATGTGTATCCGATCAAGCGTTTTGCAACTCACACAGCTCTTCCAAAAGAAATATATCTATTTTGTTGAATAGAAGCATTATTATTATGGCTGGCTGTATGACAACCTGCTTTGATAAGAAGGCAGCTTTAAATATACATATTTTAAATAGCAGCAAACACTCAATATGGGTTTGGGGAACACAGGGATAAAAAGTACCCCATTTGTACAATAAAATATACAGTTGTATTTGTGATGTTGTGGGTCTATATTTCTGCTGGAGGTCCTGGACATCTTGTTTAGATACATAGCATCATGGATTCTATCAAATACCAACAGATAAAAAAAATCAATAAGTGACTGACTCTGTTAGAAATCTTATAATGGGCCATGTTTGGATCTTCCAACCATACAATAATCCCGACACAAACCTTAAAAAACAACCAACCTGGTCTCATAAAAATATGAACCTATATATATATATATACATATATATACACACATGAATATACACATTAATGCAACGTTATGAAATATTCCCTCAGTTATCTAAACTCAAATTCTTTGAAATAGCTGTTTCTGTGTAAGTAACTGAATTGACTGTATTGATCTAACACATTCAATTTGCTAAAATAAACTGAATAAATAAAATAAATATACAGGCCTCATAAAATATTCTCTTAGTTATCTAAACTCTTTGAAACAGCTGTTTCTATGCGAGAGCACTGAAGCATAGATCAATACAGAGTCAGGGTAAGGGTTATCTGATGCTGCAGATGCATGGATCCATCTCCTCTGCATAGCCTCTAGACAGGTGGGCCTCCTCTGACTGCTATGTGATGAGCTAACAATGGCTAGGAAAAGGGTTTGTTATAGAGGCCTATAGAGACGCAAATAAAGTTCTCACATACATAACACATTCCTGAACATACCTCTTGCTTTCATGAAGTGCTTCTTGTCTTGAAAAGGCATTTTTATGCAAATAGCATGATCACCTGATAGCCATCATACAGTATGTAGTGTGTGGATGGTACAGGTATTTGCATCCTATGCATTGCTATGACAAAGGGAACGCATCTGGATGGTGTTGTTAATGTTATCTCGGGAGTTTTACATTTCTGTAGGTTCTGTACTTTGATAAGCTGAACCTGTGCAGAATAAACAATCATTGATTTAAATGTGGACAAATTGTATACTAAACATTTAATCGTTCTAATAGTCACCATCTGCCAGATGAAAATACACTTTTAATGTCCCGACGCATTCATGTGAGACAAGAAACTACTAGGACAGTAATGAGTTTCACAGGGGATGCAATTTGCTCTGCAAATCAGGATAATCATAACCGAAAACCTGACTTCTTAAAGCAGAAAGTTCTTAAAGCATAATTAGAACACACTATTAAAAAAGAAATATTTTAATGAACACGTCTCAGCAGAAACAAGCATAATAAATTCTGCTATGTGTAGTACATTTTTGGCATTCGTATAAGATGTCAAAAAGTGACTGATTGCATTATTTTAGGTCAGTCTTGCTGAACCCTTTTATGGAGAATAAACAGTAACACTTTACATACAACTGTTGGTAAGTAAAAACTGATAGAATGAAAATACTAACTAAACTAAACTCTTTGTCTTCTATTAATTAACAGTTGTTTATTTGGTTTATTTGAACTTAATAAAAATCTGTTTTAATAAATTGGTTACTTGAGATGATTCTAAATAAATAAATAAAAAGCGATATGATTTCCTGAGTCCCTGCACAAAAAAAAAAAAAACTAATTAA
This sequence comes from Enteromius thamalakanensis, assembly GCA_032357475.1. Lineage (NCBI taxonomy): Eukaryota > Metazoa > Chordata > Actinopteri > Cypriniformes > Cyprinidae > Enteromius > Enteromius thamalakanensis. The sequence goes on from JAUCMT010000036.1 coordinate 14,214,151, forward strand.
AAATTACTCACTAATTCACTTTGAGTCCCTGCACAGAATTTAGTCCATCAAAATAAAAAAAAATAAAAATAAATAAATAAATAAAATAAAAACTAATTAAAAATTACTCACTAATTCACTTTGAGTCCCTGCACAGAATTTAGTCCATCAAAATAAAATAAAATAAAATAAAATAAAATAAAATAAAATAAAATAAAATAAAATAAAATAAAATAAAATAAAA
>JAUCMT010000036.1:14232828-14252041 GCA_032357475.1 Enteromius thamalakanensis
CAGACAAAACACACACAGAGAGCATAGAAAGCTGGAGTGCCAAACAGAGCTGTGCTGGCACGTCCAGCTGAATGTTAAATAAAGAGTGGAAAATTTAAGGGGGTCTGAATACTTTACATACCCACTTTTTTTTTTTTTTACATTATGATTGTCTTTAATTCATCAACCTACTTACTGTATCTACCGATGAATGGTAGTAAATCATGGCTTTCTGTTTGAATGTGTTAAAAGAGATAACATTTATTAGCAACAATAACTGTTGTATTTCACAATATTACTGTTTGACTGTATGTATAATTATTGTAGCTGGTTTGAGCGTTTAAACAAATCTTATGATCAAAAACTTAACATTTTTTTGGAAACTATGTATACATGGCCACCTTCTCTCTGACCCTTGAGGTCCTTGCACATTGAACCAGAAAATGTATTAATTTATTTTTTATTTTATTTTTATTTTATTTTATTATTTTTTATCAAATTATTATTTTTTTATTTTTATTTTATTTATTTGTCATCCTTTTCTATCATAATGCATGTTATGGATGTGAAAACTGTACGAAAATTGAGAAAATTGAACCTAATCCAAGTGTTTTTTAATGATGATCGAAGGTTCCAGAGGCAGTGTGTAAACATGATTGACACAACGTGAGGTCGTATATATTTTTTTTACATGCAAAAATGTTGAACTCAGTGTGCAATGACCTTCAGAATAAATTTTCTACAGCTTCTTTGCAGGAATAGTTCATCTAAATTCAGTTATTTTTACTGATATATGAGCTGGGCAGATCATTTACAAATTATTACAATTATCAATTACATGACAAAATTTGAAGTTGATAACATAATCCGTTATATTACACATTTTAGGTAATATAATCAGATTACATTTAGATTATTTTTGAAAAACATGATAACAGTCTCTGTCTTGTAAAAAGGATCTAAAAACATAAGGAAAAATAGATTTCTCACGATATAAAACAGCATGGCTATTGTTTTTAAATATATTTTAGCTTGATAGACCCATTTGTTCTCCAACATTTTTCAGTTTGATACATATAAATGTACTCACAAATCCAAATATCTATACGCTCCAACGTACTTTTGCAGTAACATGAGAGCCTTTTTTTCTTCTCTCCACTGAAACACAGATGTAGAGGATGCTCATCACAGGGAAGAAATCACACGCAAATCCACCACCATAATTGGTTTCAGACATATAAAGATGGTAAAGACAGCCCTATGACACAGGGCTCACTTTGTCTCTCTCACTTTATAGGTTTGTCTTCTGCTTGGCCTCAACCCTGAGGCTCTCCATATGTTGAAAGGTTACAAAATCCGACCGAATGACCTGTTGAAAGCATTGTCTTGATTTACCGACTTGACTTCTTTAGCAAAAAAGATATACAAAATATATCTATAAATTACATTTGAAATTCTAGAAATGAAATAAAATATAATTTATAAAGTATAAATAATTAAATTCTAAAGCAATGTACACATAAAAATTTAATAATTAAATTAAATGAAACCTTTTTCTATTTAATAAACGTGTATGAAAAGAAAGCAGTTTAAATGTCTGTGGGCCAGAAGAAAAAATGTCTCGAAGTCACTGCAAGGTCAGGTATTCTATAACACTGAGCTTTCTAAAGCACCTGTTCTTTCTTGTCTGTTTGAAACATGTGGGTTTATAGCAGGAACTATCCCTCTGCCAAATGTTTGAAACAAAAATGTGAGCTCCTGTAAGTTCCTGTATTTAAGTGCTAAAGGTCACACAAATATAAAAGTTTTTCAAAAGTTTGAGGAAAATACCAATCGAAACGCATTTTCCTCTTTTGATTTCTAAAGAAATGTAAAAAATAAATAAATAAAACAATCAATCTGGTCCTCTTTGACATTTCAAAAACATCTGAAAGCGTAATTTATATGTAAATCCCCTTACATATCAGATTTCTTATAAGTAAAACAGACATAAAAGCATGTTGGGCAGAATACTGCATGTCTGAAGCAACACCGGTGCAGGCTGGTTTTATTCTTAGCCAAGGAGCGTGAAGTCAAAACAAGTTAGACTTCCTGCTGGCCTCAGTGCTGGTTTACAAGCCAGACCACTGTCAAGAGAAAGTCTCCTTTCTCTCTCTCTCTCTCTCTCTCTCTAGCTAAAGTTATCTTAAGGACAGTGGAGTCTGGGCTGGTACTTTTATCACTTTCTGCAGTAACTCTGAATACTTCCAGCTGCAAGTAATGAATCACTTTCCTTAACTTTCCTATCTTCTTCACACAAAATGAACATCTACACATTAAAAGTCAGTTCTTTACCCACAAACACAAATAGCCACTTACATACATCCGAAACAGTGTTTAAAAACATTTTAATTCCATGATGTCATATTTTCGAGCAAAACGAGACTCAACAGCAGATGTCAACAACAGTAACATGTAGGAAATTGATTTATTAGGAATTTGACTTGACCATAAAGACTAAAAAGTTCTAAATTATAATATATAACTAAAGTACAGGAGAGTTTGGTAACTTCAGTGTTTATTTATTTATTTAATAAACACATATTAAGAAACTTTACATATTATTGACCTAAAATACTTTATATATATATCACATATTCCAGTTCAACTAGGAAATGATGACATACTATTGCTCAAAAGTTTGAGGTCAGATTTTTTTTTTTTAATTTAAATGACCTGTGTTTATTATTCTAAACTGTAAGGTCCAGTTCTCACCATTAACTAACTATTAACTACAACTTTCATCAATAAAATCCTAATTTGTTGCTTATTGGTTATTAAGGTAGTTGCTAAGTGTAGGTACTAGGTAGGATTAGGGATGTAGAATAAGATCATGCAGAATATGTGCTTATAAATACTAATAAACAACAAATATGTTACAAATAGACATGCTAATAAGCAACTAGTTGATGAAACTGTAAATTGTTCCCTATACTTAAATCATAAAAATACTACTTTAAGAAAGACATATTACCAACCCCTTTTGAATGGCAGTATGTGTATACAAACGTTTGTCCTTGACTGGATATCTCGCCAGTCTCCTGCTCATTCACACTCAAATACCCAGACACACACCCCTGTACCCCCTTAACCCCTCAACTCATTCTCCCTGTGTTCTAGAAGGATGTGGGTGTTGATTTATTGACCATGTCCAATGGGTTGAAATCCCCCCTTCTCTTCACTGCAAGCCAAAGGGTCGCCAGCACATTTGCTAGGTAGCAGGCCAAGGAAAACATTTTGCGGCGTGCAGTTCCTGAATCACCAGCTAAGCAAAACGGGTAGGAGGAATTTGGGCTTGTTGTCAAAGAGAGTGAATTCAGAAGCCAGAAGAGTTCAGTCTAATTACAGACCCGCGTCTGTACACAGAGACTGCAGCAGGTGACAGTGAAACACTAGACAGTGCATCTCCTTGGCAGCGCTGGGAATTCATTGCTTCCAAACCTATTCGGAGTGCTGAAAGAAGACAACCTGTTGCTCAATTACAGGATTAAGGGGAAGGAATGTTTAATAAGAGCATAAATATATTCTGACGTTGATTTAAAACAGCCGTGATGGTATCTGGCGTGAGTAAACCACTAAAGACTCTTCGTACAGTTTACCTCAGTCTGCATTATGCTAAGCTGAAAGCATTGCAGCTGTTTTGGGTTTAATGCTGTGCTAATATTTCAGTTCTGTGACCTCCGTTTAGCTAACTTAATAAATATTAGCTGTGGAAAAAGTTGCCTGTAGCCTCCGCAAGGCGCAAACAAGCCTTCCGAAGGCCACCGAAGGTTTGAGATTTAGCAAGGATTTAAAGGGGTTTGTGGGTGTGCGTGGGCCGCAGCTGTCCCGAAATAGGAGAAGTCTATGTTGAGACACTAGCGTCCATGTTTATGTTAGGACGGCTGCAGGTGGGCCACTCGAGTGGTCACGCATAACTTCACATCACATGGAGTTTGATTTAAAACTCAGTGGGTCAAGCAGTCAACAATGCCTTCTCATATTGCATTGCGTTGATTCTAGCATGTGATATGATACTGGTCATTTAAGACACAATGTTATTGCTAATAACAGTGGCCAAAGCCTTTTTATAGTGGCAAAGTGCCAAAGTCGCATGTAAAAAGGCTAGACCACATTCGTATTATGATTTAAGACTGCAAACTTTTTCACTGAGTGCAATGCGTGCTATTAAGACACCACTCAGTGTATATGTGGACAATTAATTTAAAGCACACCATTAAAGGGTCACTGCACCCCAAAATTCTAATTCTGTCATTAATCTCTTACCACCACATCGTTCCAAACCCGTAAAAGCTTTGTTCGCCTTCAGAACACAATTTAAGATATTTAAGATGAAAACTGGGAGGCTTGTGACTGACTGCCAAACAATTACGACTGTTAAGGTGCAGAACAGTATGAAAGACGTCGTCTGAATGCTTCATCTGTCATCGGTGGTTTAAATGTAATGTAATGAAGCTAAGGGAATACAATTTGTACGAAGAGAAAACATAAATAAAGATTTTTTTAACGATTCGTCACCATAGAGTCACCGTAGCGCCATTTTGGAAGTTTATGTACACTTGATTCTTAATACTGTGTGTCATGTCCTGGATGATGCACAACTGTTTTTATATTTTGTAATAGTTGTTCATTAGTCCCTCACTGGCCTTGATGAATTCAGCTGCCCGCTGTTCTTCAGCATTTGCTGCATATTTGAACTTTCTCCAAAAGTGACTGCAAGGGGTATGTAAACTTATGAGTACAACTGTGTATACCGTACACACATTCAAAGGCTTCTTTGATTAATATATTTTTTTTAATGCAAAACTCTTTCTCTCAATCAATTAAATGCATATTTCCTGATTACAGTATGAATTTATATTCACCTCAAAATGAACAGGAGTGTATTATTGAATATTTGATATTGGTATAGGCAAGCTAATCAGCCCATATATCTATAATACCAATTACATGTTCCAATTTGTCATTTCTCAGAATAATTGGTTGACATGCTACTATCTATCTCTTGAATAAAAACTAAAGTCACACACTTTCTCAATGCACCCCATGAGGCAAAGAAACTTTAAATGCTGGATGTTTGTGACGAAAAAAAATATATATTGTATAGAAAGTCAGATGCACAGCACGAAAGGAGTGTTGTGAACTTTGCTCTGCACTTCTCGAAATGAGCCGCACAGAATTCTCCTGTGCCAGTCTGTCCAAAGGGAGGCACAGGGAGAAACCCTATTAAATTTGGGGGCGCACACTTCTCAAACTGACAGCCCGTGCTGAGACAGCAGAGGGACAGGAAAAAGAAAAGAGAAAGAGAGAAAGCTGAAAACATCCCCCACTCTCAGACATGTCACCCATGTCAGGTCCATGTCAAGGTAGCCTGGGAAGGAAAAGAAGCAATGGCTGTTTCAGTAGAGCCAGGTCAACACAAAGAGCACCTAATGATGTGTCCAGATACAGTTTGGCAGGGATGGACAGACAGTGTGTCCTCCGCTGAGAATTAATTCAGAAAACAGTCAAGGAGCTGGAGGGATGAATAACACTCATCTTCTTGCTTTTTGAGACAGATTTTGGCTTTTTAAACCAATAAAGGTCACGGGTTTGGGACACCAATTCCAGACTGACAAGTTTCTATTAACAGGCGACGGTTAAAGCAGAACGTTAATGTCATAATATGATAACGAATGGGGAATTATAAGCACATGATTTGTCAGGTTATGTTTGGAGATGGATGAATATTTCAGGTAGTGTGTAGTGTTGTTGGATTCCCTCCAGGCACGGGCAATGGGCAGATGTGCTGGATATGATGTCAGCAGAGACTGCATTAGACATAAGGAAGGCAGTTTGAGACACACACTTCACAGAAGCTGGCGCAAAAACAAAAGCAGGAATTCCCACCCGCCTCGCCAACTGTTTTCTACTTCCGTCCGTGACTTTTGACCTCATGCGCAAAAACTAATACATACAGCTTCTCTCATGCGACACTGATTCTTCTCGTGCATGCCAACAAATAGCCAAGTCTACGTTAGATTTCAAAGAACTTCCTTCTCAGTCCTGTTTTAAGAAATATTGACTTTTCCAGCAGTCGGTACCAGTCAAGTGAGTTCATTATTGACTTCTTAAGGAGAAAGCAACTGAAGCCTCTGCTTTTTTTCTGACATGGCTGGACTGATTTTGACTGATCTTTTAATCTTGCTGTGTTATTTAGCAACATGGCTCGGTGAGAGAATTAATTGGACAGCAATGGGACGGATTGTGCATGCTAGGGGTAGCTTTATCCAGAGTAATGCTGGGAAATTGGAATGTGACTCATCTGTTTTGAATTGCTCACTGACTTCAAAGCTGCATCGGTATACATTCAAAGTTTGAAGATAGAGAGAGAATGACATTATCATAGAAAGAGGATGGGGTAAAATGAGAGAGCCAGGATATAGAAAGCCCTCGAATATGATGCATCTTCAAAAGATTTATTCTCGTTTTTAAAATCGTTGTTTTCTGATTGGATGCTGACAAAACATTTTTTAATGTTATCAATGTTGAAAACGGTTGAGCTTCTTAGAAGTTATACTTTTTTTTTTCAGTATTTGCTGATGAATTAAATAAATATTTTGTAGTATTATATGTCTTTAATGTCCCTTTTGATTTATTTAATACATTTATTATTTATAAAATAAATAAATAAATAAATAAAAAACAACTTCTGACCCCAAATTTTTAAAAGTAGTGTAAGACGTGGCATAAATTAATTTATCAGGTATAGGGTATAGATGGATTAGGGTTAGGGAGTGTTGCAGTACAACTAAGTCTTCCTAGTCAAGTCTGATATGAGTTCAAGTCCTTAACCAGTTGCGTTTGAGTTATAGACGTTTATTAATGTCTTAATATTATGTTATTATACATTTTTAGGGCCCTATGATTTTTTTTTGTTTTCTCCCCAAATTCCTTTTTCTTCAGTTTTAATTTCACTGGATTCGGTGTTTGTTTTTTTCCACAAAAAATATTTTTCCACATATATATATATATATATACAGTATATTATCTAATTACCTATTAATAGTCAAAAGCATCTCTACTTAACTGATTTTTTTACATGTATTTATTTATTTATTTGTGTGTTGTGTACTTAAAATTTTCTGCAAATTTTCTAGTAATTAGAACTTAAAATATATATATTTTTTAAAATAATAATGTACCATTACATTAAGTAAGTCACAGTTTGTTGAAGTGAAGCTTTTATTTTGATGGATTGGTGAAGACCTTCTGTTTGCATTTGATTTTTTTCTGGGGGAAAAAATAATTGTAAAATGCTCATGACATGATTCTTAGAGTAGTTCTGCAGATTTTTTTTTGTGTTTATGAACTCGCTTATTGAGAAAGCAAAAGCTAAAAACACTGCGATTGCCAAGCATGCTTCAGTACATGGTAAGAAAATTAGGAAAATCCATAACATTATGTGTTATACATTAAAATCAATAAAGCCAATAGCAAAGTGTGACAATTCTGAGTTCATTCATAATTGCACTCGTGCCTGGATTTCATACCGAATCCAACCTCGAATACTTCAGCTCTATGTGAGTTTATAGGATTTTTCACCTTTTTTTTTTATCATCCACAAGGTCAACACTGTGACTCTGAACACCTGTAAAATATATAATTGTACATTTCTGGGCTCAGGCACACAGTATGCACTGAGACCAATTTGTGTTTGTGGATTTTAATAATTTAGTTTCCAGAGCTAAGTGGCTAGGTCATCACACTACATCCATTTTCTCTCTCTGACACACACACAGCAACATTAGACGTGGCTATTAAAATTCACCTTGAAACACCTCTACATGGTGCAATCGGGATTATTTGGGGTTACAAAGAATGTCATGTAAAAAATAATGCATTTGCTCAAACCAAAGGCATTCTGGATTTTGTTCTGTGCGGCAGTGGAGAGAATGCCTATGGCACTCAACAAACGCAGCAAGTGTCACATCAGTTACCATTTGGAATGTGTGATATGCATGTATGTCTTATAAGCAAGAATTCAGGAGAATAAACAAGCCACTAAAACAGGCAAACACACAAACATGTGGGGAAACAAGGCCAATCCGGAATAATTTAACCAGCCACTACATATCAAACACTTAAAACGCTGGAATCTAAATCAGAAGCTCGACAGAGATGGCATGAAAGGCAATGGCCTGTGAATGTGAGGCTGTAACCCAAACAAACAATCCAGACACATTTCCTGCTGCGAGAGGGGGAAGGTATAGCTGTTTGTGCAAAGTGCTTACAGAGGGATCTCGATGAAAAGGTTAATGTTAAATCCGCAGACAAGTTGGGAGAAGTTTCCCTGCGCAGGTCTTTTCTTTTTCTTTAGAGCGGTTAAGATGAAAGGAAGCTGTTTCTAAATCAGTAAAGAAAAGGGCAAAGAGGAACTAGACGGGTTGGAGCTATATACTTTTTTTTGTGAAACAGAGATATGCTGCTTCCTTGGGAACTTCCTGATGTAAAGAGAGAGGCCAGGGGCATTATTATTCCAGAACTCATCCTGCACCAGATGTCTTGCTTTTTTTAGGTCCTGGAGGAGTGGCGTCTGACCCATGCTAACCCCTGGTCTAATGAAGGAATGACTTTGCTTGGAAGTAGTTGAAAGTAAACTGCAGTGTGTGAAAACTCTGACTCACAAATTAACATGAGAAATTAATCTTGTGGATTATGTTCAGCCTCTCAACAGCATAAACACTGCGCCTGGAGACACTGAGCTTCCGAGCGTCAGGTTTTGTCAGAAACTCAATGTCTTCACAGCTTTTGTGCTGACATGATACTCTTTTTTTTTTTCTCCAGGTCAAGATCTATCAAATGATTTATTAATGTAAATTAAATTAAGCAAAAATACATTTCAACTATTTTATACATCTCCGATTTGAATGAAATGTCATTAAAATACGCAACCTTAAAAACGTATATTACGTAAATAATTATGATTAATATGCATACTCATTTTAAGGTATAAAGCAAGTGTTACTACTATGTTATTATATTATTATTATTAAACCAAGATAAATGCAAAAACTATAGTTTTGCATTTATATTTCTAAAAGAGTTTTCTTTACCATGGACACTCTTATTTCTCACTGACCCTGAAATAGAAGCATATTTGAATCCCCAAACACATAAAATGCACCACACATCTCGGGAGATGAATTGGCCTTCATCTCAGAACAAACAATCCCCTCAATTTGCATTTTACTGAGCCGTGTCCGTTCTGAATAAACTGCAGCACATTTATGGATGTTCTACTGAAATACGAAGCTTGTTTGCTGTTCTTAATATGATTTTGGATAAACATTATACGAATATGAAGACAAATTAAATCATGAATATTTACTTTTGCTAATGTTTTTTTCTCCATCAACGCTGTTAATGGATGTACAAACATCTGCAGAAATGAGAAAACTCTGCATTAGTCAGTGTGTTCCATTGCTTCGCAATACACTACATGAAAATCTACGACCAGATGGTAGTTAGCAGCTAATGCGCCCAGTAATCAAATAAAAGAATCCAATATTCATTTTCTACTTTATGAAGACTTAAAAACAAATAGAGTTATTCAATTGTTTTTCAAACTGCAATTTGCTAGATCGAAATGTAACAGTTAGTTTGGCTGAAGATTAGATCCATTTTCCATGCGAGGGTGCGTATCCTCAACATTTAATAGCAAATGAAACCATTACATATGTATTTGCTTGAAAAATGATGACATTAATGGCCATCTGGCTCTGTATGTATCAATCTCAAACTTGGCTTTGAAACTCACCTTAATTGCTAAATATGTGCAACCAAATGGCTGCGAGTTATATGGATATGTAGCGCAGATACAAGCACCGAAAAGGTGGGGAGTGATGGGAACGTGCCAGTTTACAAATGCAGCAAGACCTGATGAATACATGCATCAAAGTATAAGGATTGCGAGCGTAAAAATGAGTAATCTCACGCCGGCCTCCAAAATATTCGTCTGGGTATTATGAGAACGTATTGCATCGTTACTCAAATGTCAAATGTAGGCAGGCACGCTGTACGTCAAGCATGTATACATGTGCCAGTGTGTCTTAATACCGACTGGTCTTTGCATATGACACCCCAACATAAAATAGGAATGAGACTCATTTGATTCATCATGTTCGTCTCCCAGGACAGATGAACCAGGCATAAACCACCTTGTAGCCATAAAATACCCCACTAAATGGTTTTACACTATCCTGTAGAGCTTTACTACTGTCTCAGTATCACCTATGATCACCTAATCTGCGCTTGATTTTATAGCCCACGTGCAGAGGATTGTGGGAAGACCACAACAGCATCTCTCCACTGTTTTTCTCCACCCACCTCTCTCTCTAACCTGCCTTTGGCACTTTAGCAGATTACCTCTGACAGGCTGTCTGACTCGAGGTGAACCTCTGTGATGACAGACAATAGTCTTTATCAGTGACTTGCACACCGCAAGGCTGCTGTTCTGAAGATTAGGTCCTGTGATCAGGATCCCCCGCCCCACCCCAAACCACAAGTAAAGCTTTTGAATATTTCATTTTTATCCAAGGGGTCAAGGTTTGACTGGTAAGCAATTAGCCTCTGCAGATAGATACTATAACGAAGCCATTTTTATGCACTGACACCTATTTAAATGTATAATGTGTAAGTAATTTAATTTACTAGTAACATTCAACAAATGTGTGCAATACTTTTACAAATTTGTGTTGTATGCTATTTTATGAGACCCAAGTGTTCCACATCACAAGTACAGAGCTGTACCAGGTGTGCAACCGAGCAAGTTTACTACATCAGAAAAGCCATACATAAGCAGTGGGTTATGTGCTAAAATATTTGTGGACCACAAAACCAGCCATAAGGTTAAATTTTATAAAATTGAGAGTTATACAACATCTAAAAGTTTAATAAAAAAACTTTCCACTCATGTATAGTTTGTTATGATAGGACATTATTTGGCTCAGAAACAGCTATTTAAAAATCTGGAATCTGAGAGTCAAATATATAGAAAAAATCACCATTAATGTTGTACAAATAAAGATTTTAGCAATGCACATTACTAATCAAAAATTACAATTTGATATATTTATGTTATGAAATTTACTAAATATCCTCATGGAACATAATCTTTAAGTAAAACGCTAATGTATTTATATAAAAATCTATAATTTGTAACCATGTAATGTATTTTTGGCTATTGCTAGAAGTATACCCAATTATGGTTTTATGATTCAGGGTTAGATTTTAGTTTATACCATAAACACAGTAAAAATTATTTGTGATCATAACACGTGCCATAACATTCTGCCTTTAGTGTTAATTTTAACTTCAAATTGGAGTGAATGTTTGAGTTTTGGAAAATAAATAAATAAAGTAGCTACTGTTTATATTGCTAATATTTCATTAAGTAAATGTATGTTTTAGAAGTGACTTGTTATGTTTAGAGGGCACTTAAAAGTGTGTATTGGACTTACTTTTTCTTTTTTTGCCTACTTTGAGGTCACAGCACACGACCATCTCTAGACATTGCTGCTTATGGCCAAATATGAGTATCTATGAGCAGAATATTAAAGGAACAAAACACACTGTGATGAATGGGAATGCTAATGGCTAGCTTACTCCAGGTGTTAAAGACCTCACAAAAACCCACAATTCTCTCCAGGGCTGCTTTTTAATTGGCTCATTTGACTATGAAGTAGTTGTTTTAATTGACTAGGATCTTTATAGGCTAAGAGATGAGAGCAAATGGACAAAGAGGGAAAAGGAAACTCAAGGGAAGGGAAGGGCAGAGAGTCTGATTCACTCTGGCATCTCTGGGACATGTGCCGCATGGTTTTCCTGTCTAATATTACCAGGTTTGAAACATAACCTTGGATTGATGATATTAATGCCCACTCTTCTGAATACAAATTCACATTTCAAAATTCTGATGACCTTGGACATATTTATGCTTCCTTTCTTATAGCATCAGCATATTTTAAAAAAGTAACGTTATTTTGAAGTTACATCCTGTCAACAATGTTTTTCCTGTGACAGTTCAAACAGTAATACGATCTCATAGAAACACTCAGCAGACAACCTGTCAATGCAAACACAAATGACCACATGAAACAATGATGACCTAAGAAAAATATTTAGTTATACAGTAGGGGGTCAACAATGGAAGTCTGAAATCTGACAATGATGTCACTTTCAATAAGCAGACTCGGTATAAACCAATACAAACCCTCACGAGTGATTAAATGATAAAATATGCTCTACATAAATCTGAACCCACCTGTACCACAGATGTGAGCTGACAGCTTTAGAGACATGCTCACAATGCCATCCCATGTCCTGGGGTTTCATTGGGAATTTTCTAGGAATACCATCAGGCAAGTTTCTTGAGCACACACACACACATACACACAGAGAGAGAGAGAGAGAAAGAGAAATGTGATTTTGGTCAGATCTGTGGCTTACTAAATGTCATGTTCATTGTCATGTCAAGGTTTCACAGGCTTTTAATGCACTATTAAGAATGCTACATCCAGGGATGATAAAATAAAGACGGGAGTATTCAGCTGGTCATGTGATCTCAAAATGGTGGCCTACATGAAGTGACCTGCCACATCTTAAATAAAACTGCTTTTACTGTGGTGTCCACATCACAACAATAAAGAAGCGATATCATTGTAATAATTTTCAGATGGATTTTTTCCAGCTGATGAACGACAGACATTGACAACCAATCAGAATCAATCCTGCTGTCACACGCTTGAAAATTTAAAGCGATAGACACGCTTGAGCTTATAGTAAACAGACAATATTGTTCACTGGTGTGGACGCAAATATAGTTATGGTTAGCTTTATAGTTATCGTGCTTGGTGTTAATGGCCCTTTATTCTACATATAGCACAATCATGTTTCGTCAAAAAAGCCAGTATTGTCCACTTTCAAGGTATCGTGAGTTTACGTTTTACTGAAGAAGCTGACAAGCACCCTTGCTGCTTTTGAGCAGAAGCTTGCTTTTTTAGTGAATTAGCATGCTGTATTCAAGTCAGCTGCCTTTCACTTTTTAAGAGAAATTTTTCAAAGCTGACAAAAAGTGATCGAGGATGAAAAATTTCAACTTAAGGAACCTATGATATCTTTTTCAGGGTGTAAAAGAAAATAAAAGATGCAATGTTTTCACAGAACCATAAGCAGCGTGTTACAATACAAAGGGATAATATCTGTGTATTGTACAGTCTATGATCACAACAACAACCTTTGTCAGGTGTCTATATTGTGATTTAAGGACATAAAAATAATTGAAGAAGTGTGTTTTGTTTGTTGGTTTGTTTTTTAGCTCTAAAACATGAATTGTGGAGTTGAATCTGGAGTTATCTGCTTTTGCCATAAAATTTTAGTATGTTTGAAAAAAATCATACTTTCAATGATTTTTTTTTTATTGAATTTTACTGTATTCTGCAAAACTCTTCATATTTAAATATCAATTCAGTGTTTAACGCAGCATTTAAAATCTAATGGATATTACCTAATTATCCTCTATATTTTTGTTTGAAGAAAACAAAAATGAGCAAGAATTAACTTGTCATTCTCCATTATTCCAATGCTTTCTGACAACAAAGCGCTTAAACACAACAGACTCATACGACTTCAAAGGGAAGTACGTGTAAGAATGTTCCAACAGCAAACAGAGGCAATTAGTACTATCATATGATTTTGAATATGTATTTTTAAAATGTACTATATTACTGACATAATTTACAGTGTGTTTATTTGCACATTTCAATGAAGAAAAAGCACTTCAGATAGTACAAAGAAATAAATAATAAATAAATTCACAATTTTATATTTGTAAAATGTTTTCATAAAGGTGGATTTGCATCAAAGCAAGCAGAAGTCTGAGGAAAGAAAACACAGAAACAAGTTTGTTGTTTAAGTACTTGAAAGGTGCGGTGTAGATTACTTTAGTACAATATTATTGGTGATATATGTACACTTAAAAGGTAAATGAGCAGCTCCATTTACACAGATAAGGGCTCATTCTCCCTCTAAGAGCTAATTTATTCAGATGCTCTGGGTTTGCTTGGCCATTAGCTTTCAAATGAAGATACTAGTCATTTAAACACTGCTCTTAACCTGACAGCTCAGAACACTGCTCACATCACAACAAAGCCAAATGGATCTTTTGAAGGCACATGATTGGTGGGATAACAGTTCAGCCACAGTTAATGTATAGCAGTCTCTGCCAAGCATGGATGTTCCCAGACAGTTATGAATATTTCAATCAACACAAGGCTTTAATAATAGCATAGCCAAAATCATAAGAATAGATCCAGGGGCCACAGGGGCTGTCATTCAAGAATAAAAGTGAGGATGTTAGGTCTTCTGTTTGGGGAAAGCACCTGTCAATCATGGGTGAAGCAGCAGGAAAGCATCTGGCCTACCCAATCAGGAGAGGTCCCAGCACAGCAGGCCCGGGACCAGGAAGAGGAAAGCCATCTGGAAAGAGGCTGGACTCTGAAAGGGCCACACGTCGTACGGTTGACACGCGACAGGTATACTAAGACTTGACGTGATTTAATAAAACACGTCTAGGCTAGACCTGTCACTCAGACAAAGAGTCACACAACTCTCTAATGAGTGTAAATCCCAGCGCTCTAATACACATGTACCATATTTTTGGCATTAACATCAGAACAGATGGAATAACAGAGCATTATTGTTAACTAGTTGCAGTCATCCTTCAACATAACACACATTTCATCACTGTCTCAACTTGTAGCTGAACTGAACACACCAGAATGGACTTGTGGAAGTCTATCTGTAATCCTATTAAATTTATGGTAAAACAAAACAAAAATCAGGATCATTTATTTCACTTCGCGTCGTGACCGCATCACCACCTGGGGTGTGCATTATTTTTCTAATAATTTAACGGTCCGAAGTCAATTATTCCGCTTATACTACGGTTGCCACACCTCAAGACATCGATCAGATGATATATTTCAAGGGATTCGTCCCTTCGACTCATTCATCCAACGACTATTTTACTAGTTCCAAAACGTCATTTTAAAGCTGGCAATGGAGGCTTGAGCCGTTGATAGCAGACTTATGCACTTAATAATAAAGTTATTAGAAAGAGAGCGAGAGAGAAAGAGAAACAGAGAGAGAGAGAGAGAGAGCTTGTATGATTTATACCATTACCTCTGTGTGTCCCTGAAGCACCGTCTCTAAACTGTAAGTCTGCTTTAAGATGCATCGCTGTTATTACCTTGCTAGTGAGAAATGTCATGTATAGCCTTTAAGTTGCTACACTAGGCTAACTTATAAAATCGTCAGTGCCAGAGGAAAGAAGCTGGGTAAATAGAGACGACATCCGTGGCCGCCCTCGCCGTCGGTTGCGAGCGTCAGGAGCCAATCAGATTCAACCATTCAACGGCCCTGTAGTATAAAAATAAGTAATGAAATATATATATATATATATATATATATATATATATATGCAACATATTTTTTATTATTATTTTTTTTTTTTACAGATGCAAAAATGATAAAGATATGAACATTTAATCAATAAATATACTGTACATGCAAACATATATAAATATAAATAAGTATATACAATGCGTATGTGAAGTGCATATATATTTGCATATCAACTATTGCACATATAGCTATATTAATGTAGCTGTATTAAATGCCAGCCCGACTCCAATCACTGACTCTTGCTCAAAGACCAAAATATAACTGCACAAACATGCATTCACTCTCACATGACAAAAGGAAGTTGTAAGAGCCTGCCAGGTTTCTTGGTCATTGGCAGAGCTTCACACAAAGTAAATGTGTGGCTCAGATTGCAGTCAAACATTTTGCTAAAAGAGATGCCGACCCACTTAGGGCTGTTGTTTGAACGCAAATGGATTGCAGAGAACGGATACCTCAAGGCTTTCAGAATTGTGTACAGATGCACCTAACCAACTGTTAGCTATAGTCAATCCCAACTAATTATGCACTTGGAAATGTTTCCTTGGTGACTGAGGTTGCCGGTCCGTACATGTTTTTTGTTAGATTGGTGCACTTTGTTTTCCCCAATAACATGCAGAATGCAGACATACGGTTGGGTTGTAAATAAAGTTGTTTACATAATGTCCTTGTTCCAAGCCACTTGTGTCCTTTAATGATTGCGACAGATGCAGCAACTCTTAATTTTAAATGTGAACACTTGGGGTTTGGATTTAGGCAAAGAATAAATCAAAAAGTTAGAAAGGTTATTAGTTCACACACACAAACACACACAGTTTTTTTTTCCTCAAGAAAGACTTTTTCACTCAATAGAGTTATATTATAGATTATGGACTTCAACTTTGCCCAGAAGCAAATGTTTTTTTTTGTTTTTTTTTATTAAAATGTTTATTAAAAATGTTTTAATGATAGATTTATTTCTTACAAACATAAAACTACCCTGTGACTGTACGAATAAAGACTACTGCCACTACTGATCACACTCGGCTTTTGATTTCAATAGACATTGATGGAGAATTGATGGACTGGGGTGGCGTTGATTGCTTGTGTAATACTGTGATGTTTTTTTTATGAGCTGTTTGGACTCTCATTCTGACGGCACCCATTCACTGCAGAGCATCTATTGTAAGCTAATGAGGGAATCCTACATTTCATTAAAGAAAATTAAGAAAAACTCACCTACATCTTGTGTGCCCTGAGGGTACATTTTCAGCATTTTTTATTATTATTTTTTTTTTTTATTTTTGGCTGAACTATACCTTTAATACCCTCAACATCACGACTATGAACAAATATGGCATGGATTTTTCCGGTAAAGCCGATTACCCGTTCGAAATGCATCATATCATATTTTAATCCCTGACCTCTTTATGACATCTGGCTGGATGTTTACTTTCCATCGTTAAATATGGGCAGCTTTCCCATCCTAATTTCCATGACAGCTGTCACACTTGTAAAGCATTTCTGGTGTCAAGACCAGCACCGAACACGCTGTTGAACCTGACGCTCCATGCAAACCACAAGCATAATCTACTTCATTATTTCTCATGCTCTATGAAAAAAGATTCAGCGGATATTTGAGGTTAAAATGAGGTAAATGTTCGTCATCAGATTGAAGCTCGCAAGATGCCGAGAGGTCCGTAACAGATTCTCATTACTTTAAACTTCTCGTAATAATTCCCTTTTACTGTTTTATGCCTCTCTCATCCAATCTGTAAAAGTATCATTCCCACCTGCATATAACAACCTGGCACACATTAGCTCAATGCTATTATCGCTCTCTGAATTGTGAGCTGTAATTTTGGCTGAAAGGAATGGAAATTCATCACTTCTATGCACATCTCCCATGGTGATGAATGACAATTTATTTTATTTTTTTCCCAATCATTCTGCTTTCCCTCAATTGAGATTAGATAAGAGCTGTATTTTCAACAAGCAGGCCTTACACCATAACTAATACTGTCCAAAATGTTTTATCTCAGGGCTAAAAAGTCTAATAAAAATTGAAAAACTGAAAAACTAAATTAGGCAAACTGTAGTCCACTTCATATTCCAAACTAAATGACTATATTTCTAGTTATCACTGTAATCCACTACATTACTCGTTTTAGCAAAAATAATCAGACTGCTTGTTGATTGTTTTTTTAGATTACTTTTTTATCACATTGATTTGAATAAGAATAATATATTATACAATAATTATTATTATATAGGCTATTAATATATAAAGAAAAGTAAAATATATTAAATTATATTTTATTAACATTTATTATGTTAATAAATCAAGTTGTAAAGTAGTGAGCTTACTCTATTTTCTAAGGTTTTTGAAAAAGGCACAAGCAATAGTAACACAGGTTCTTAAAAATAACTTTACTGTAAGTGTACAAATTGTTTACTCTGGTGAACACATGCCAACGATCCCTTTGTTTTAGAAGCTATGGATCAGCAGGCAATTGATTCACACGTCATTAAAGAGCCTCAAAACAGGCTTTTTGCTTCTACCAATTTACTGTTATAAAAGTTAAGTACGTCACAGCTCTCAGAACCAGAGCTACACACATTTGTTCCCAGAGCTTATTGCCTGCTGATAATGAACCCAGCCTGACTCGTTTGCCCTTTTTCATATCGTTTTGTAGATCCTTGAAGTCAATTAATTTATGCTGCCGTTGAAGATGTCTTTTAATTAAGCTGGCTAAGGCTCAATTAAAATAAGAATTGATTTATCCTCTCTTTTTTAAATTGAACAATTTATTTGAAAACCCTCAAAATCACCCATGCACCACCCCATGTTGTTTCATACCTCTCTGCTGTTTTTTTTTTTTTTTACCAGTCACAAGGCTCCTTTGGGTCTTTTTTCATAATGTTTGTTCCCATTGACCATGTCTGTCAAACCTAAAAAAAATAAATAAAAAAAAACACCATGAAAGCAACATAAAAGGCAGAGTATATACCTCACATGCTGTTAGGCCTCCTTCTCACAAATGCATTGTAAGCTTTTAACGATAATTTTGGGCCCTTTCGTTCTTTCTTTTTTTCCTTAGCCAGGCATGGCCACTTGGAAAGACTTTCACTTCAACAGAAAAACAAGGTAACTTTGTAAAAAATTACTATATATAAACCACTACCATTCAAAAGTTTAGAGTCTGTAGGACTTTTATGCACTTACCAATGCTGCACTTTTCTGAATAAAGCACAGTTAAACGATGCACTACCGTATATACGTATTTTCAGCAGCCATTAGTCTTCAGTGTAAAAGAACTCTCTCCAATCCTTAAGAAACAACTTTGCTGTCATTTTGGAATAATTTAACACAACTTGCAAAATAATTATAGTTTTAATTTATTTTCAAAAGTAGTGATCTAAAATTAATTTGTTTGCTATTCCAAATTTCCTTGAGAATGCCTTTTTTATTTCTGATTATAAAAAAGGAATTTACACAGCATTGCAATCCAAATTTGTCACGCTCAGGGTATAGAAGACGAAGAGGTGAGTTCAAATCGTAAAAGGTTTATTTGACATTTGAACAGAATATATTCATCAGCGATCTTTCTTCATAGACGCAGTCATCATAATAACAAAACAGAACTGAGGATATCGCTGGTAAGTGTTTGAAGGTGAGTAATTCAGGTAAGTGCACAAAGTCAATTCAGCATTT
>JAUCMT010000036.1:14252141-14262319 GCA_032357475.1 Enteromius thamalakanensis
CGGTCAAGAGAGCTGCCTGGAACTACGTTCGCCGTGCGTTTCCTTGAAAATAATTGCACACCTCAGAACGTTCGTCAACCAATCAGATTCAAGTATTCAACGGCCCTGAAGTATAAATAAAATGTAATCATAGGGTATTTTTAAACATCACATCAAGACATTCTGGCAATGTCCTTTTACTGTTTTTCACCATAAATTATACTGTCATAGTTTTTACATAGTTTTTACATGCAAAATGCAAAAAGTACGTTATAACACAATATATAACATATAAAAGTATAAAAAAAGAAACAATAAAAATCAAAGTATGTTTGTCTGTTTATTTATAGAATAAATATAGAATTTAATAATATAATAAATTATAAAATAATAAAGAAAATAAATAAAGAAAATATCAGGGCTAAATAATACATGGTTTTGAAAATTGCAGTTAACCAATTAACAGTTGAATTTTCACATTTATAATAAAATACAATACAGTGAACTGCTGATGGTCATATTTTTTATTAATTCATTAATTTAATTAATTTTAAGTGCAAATGATCTGCATACTTAAGCATTGGATTAACCCCATAAATGCTGAAAAGTGCGTTAAGAAAGTTAATAGGCTGGTTATTAATACAGTAATAAAGTATATAACTTCCAGAATAAACTTTTTTTCTTAGAAGTATGATCATCAGTGCAAATACTAGCAGATTAGTGCCAAAACTGTTAACCGTTGTGAAAAACAATGAATAGCACGATCAAAGATGTGTTCCAGGAAATCAGAGAGAATGGAAATTTGTGCGCTACATTTACCAAATCATCAACATGATTAATAGTGGATTACACATCATAAAAATAGAGACCCAATTACTGGTGTAAATTAGAACCCAGCATTACCACCATGCTAATAAGCACTGAACATAATTGCATTTACTGCAGTATAGCCAGGCGAGATAGATAAAGTCCCCCTCTATCTCATTAATCTCTCAATAACGTCCACTGCGTATTTTGGCCATTATCACTATGATTATATATAGTGTCTGCCATGAAAAGAAAGAACAGAGCGCTCTCGCTGCATCGGCCCTATCTCCGAGCTCGAGGAAGGGTTTTCTCTGGCTCTTGTAGAGAGCATAAAACAGATAATTACCAACTCTAAAAAATGTCTCTTTTGTGCAGCGGGCTGAAAGGAGAAACTCTCCAAGCTTTGAGAAGATAAAGCCCAAAACAAAAGCAGGCCTGAATGGCCACAGGATTAGCTTTAATAGCAGTAATTACCAGTAGGGAAAGCAGCCGAGGCTCTCTGCCTCTCTGGCCATAGCACAAGGCTGGAGGTGAGTGATGTCTGGGGGGTCGGATGTGTGAATCGAAGCCTCTCCTTGCTGTCCGACCAGCTGCCTGCCTGCCTCCCTCCACATTCATTTGTAAAACACTTGGGTGAACCATCCGCCAAGGCCCTATTTGCCACTAAAAGCTGCTATCTCCTCTCAACCACAATAATGGGCCGTGCATAGAAAAGGAGGGTCCTCCAACCCAGTTGCTTCTTGAATTACAATCTAGGGTTGATGGTGGTGATGAGAGAGGCCTTTAAATTACAGCAACACAGGCTGTGCCCTCCGCTCGCCTCCACCACTATAGGACACTCAAGCCACACGGGGTGTCCAAATGAAATACAATTATCCCTATTGGCATGATAAAGGGAGGTAGCGGGGGTGTTGTTGTTTAGGGACAAGAGAGAGCTTCAGCCTTCAGAGACTACAGAGTACTTAGAAAGAAACTTAAATGCTGGATTAATAAAAGAGCCTGCGACCCTTGAATAGGTGCGTTAATGTCTGACCCGCGATCGGGACGTCTCTCGTGTGGCAGCTGCACCTCTATGGCACTGGAAGAGTGGTGATTGGGTGCTCGCGTTGAAATGAATTAGTCAGCCATTAGCCACAATCACTCTGAGGGAAGGCACAATGCAACACGGCCGCATACAACCAGCAAACAGTGTGTTATTTTTATTATTCAGATCTAAAATTCAATGGTAAATAAGCGCCTCTAAGTCTGAGACCCCTGCTTCCTGTCCTGATTATTTCTACTGTCTGAACAAAGCCACTTTTACAAAATGCAATAGAAATTAAGACCTGAAACTGTTGAAGAACGGTTCATGAAACTAAATAAATAAATAAGAAAGAACATGCTTAACTTAAAAAAGGTGAAGGGAGGTCAAGCTAATTACGTTGTGCTGTTTTGAGCTCTTTTTCTCCCTAATATGAGGTCTGACTTTTTGCAACCCTGTTACCAATTTTCTGTGATCTGTTATCTTGTTTTTATCTATTTATTTTTTCATATTAGGAATATTTTAATTGATAGCACTTTGAGATGTGACATCTCATTTTTAAGTGGCTCCAAAAACTAAATATTGTTCATATTCATATTGTTAGTATTTTTTATTAATTAATTTATTATTATTATTATTATTATAGATTGTTCCATGCATTGTTTTGAATTATATGGTATATTTCCTGAGCTTATTATATTTATTATTACAATTATCAACTCTTTTTTTTTTTTTAATTATCAGATTATCATATTTGTGCATCTAATGCTTAAAAAAAACAGTAAAATTGTATCAAATTCAAGTGTCCCACTTGTCCATATCATTACTTTAAGCTTTTTTTTGTTATATTCATTATAAAAAAAGACCACCGTTTTCCATTTTCCTATGTTCTTCCCTCAACATAGCGCCACTATGTTAGCATTTAGCTTTGCTCCATTCATTCCTTAGGATCCAAACAGGGATGCATCCAGAAACCACCAAACACTTCCACATTTTCCCTATTTAAAGACAGTTACATGACTAGTTACAGAAGTATAAATTAAAGTTGATAAAAATTAAAATTTGGAGATTTCTTAAGCTGATAAAAAAAAAAGAGATAACTAACATGGCGGAAGAGCACTTTGCACCACTTCGACCTCAGTGCAGTAATAACATCACTCCTTGGTTTTACTGATGGAAGTGAAAAAGCGAGGGAGAGGGGGAGTGATGATATTACTGCGCCGAGGTTAAAGTGCTGCCAAGTGCTCTTCCGCCATATATTTTAGTTATTTTAAATGCACTTAAAAATATATATATATTTTGTGTCATCATACTTACTCGTGTAACTAGTCATGTGACGGTCTTAAACGGAAAACTTGGATCTTAAGAAATGAATGATGCTAAGCTAAGCACTAACACAGTGGTGCAGTGTGCTAAAGCAATTACGTGCATTCACTGAGATGGGAGAGATATGTATCAACTCGTCTATGTTGAGAACATAGTTCACCCAAAAATGAAAAGGATGTCATCATTTCCTCACCCTCAAGTAGTGTAGTTCCAAACCTGTATACATTTCTTTATTCTCCACAAAGGAAAACATTTTGAAGAAAGTTTGTAACCAGGCTGTTTTGGGTCATTACTGACTCCTATAGTATTTTTATTATTATTATTATTATTATTATTTATTTATTTATTTATTTCCTTCATTCATTTATTGTTATTCATCGATGTCTTGTCTACAGTTAGTGTAAAATGCTAGGCTGCGATAACCAGAAAAAACAATACTATTTCTCCTCAACTGGCCTTTTTTCACTGGATACGTGTCACCAATATAAAATCTGCTTTAAGCTTTTATTATTTGTCTTCAAAATGTTCCACAAACTGTCACTGCATTGCATTTCTGACCTCCATAGCCTCCATCATACCAGGCCTCTTAGATCCAAAAACCAATTTCTTCTATCCACCCCATGGTCCTGGCTAAAGCTTACAGGTGATTGAGTCTGGTTGTGAATAGTGAAATCAGAGCCTCCAGCATCTTCACAGCCTGCCTGTGTGCCCATGTGAGTCGAATCAAGTGCTTCGCACATGTTTGATAGAGCAGTGATGTCATAATGCATTTACCCCCTCTCTTCCTCTTTCCTTAAAGACACTTGTGGTTATGATACACTATACACTTCAAGCATTCTTCAGAAGATGAAAGCCGAACTCTGTCAGCATGTTTGCATAAGCTGCACCCAAGTCACCCCAATAAATATGAAACCAAAGCAAAAGCACATTTCTAGCACTTAATGACATACACATACACTCGGGTATCCATCTGTAAAAAGCATTGTACATGGTAACAATCTGCCATACTTAAATAGTCACATGCTGGAGAGTATGGTCACAGAGTTAAAGACATTAATATATACAGGAAGCTGAATACAACATAAAAAAAAGGAAATTGGAAATGTCACTAGGCCTACTAATGTTCCTTAAACGTACCCTTGTAAAACAGATAATGCACTGTGTATGCAAGAGTGCCTTAAACAGACAGTTTTATTTTATTTATTTTGTTATTTGTATAATTCAAACCTCCAAGCAAGTAGTAATTTCCAAGAGCAGTGGGAAAAATTAAGGGCACTTCAAATAAATAATTTAAATCAATACCTTTTTTCAACAAGGGAACACTATACTGATTTTCTCTAACAGTTAAAACATAATGTTACAAAAAAAAGTCGTATTTATTTGAAACTTTCTATGCATTCAAGAAGCCTGAAAAAATAACGTGTCAACAAAAATATTCAGCAGCATAATAATTTAAATAATAATTTACAAATTTGAAATATTATCCATTTAAAATAAGGTTAAGCATATTTAAAACCACATTACAGAAATCATTATTTATTCTAATTTATAAATATATATATATACAGTACATATTAGGGATGGAAAGATTCCCCGATTCGCTTGGTGCATCGTCTTAAAAAGTTGAATTATTTCTTTATAATTATTAGTAGACTTATTATTACTATTCTTTCATTAATTAGAAAGTGGAATTTGTAAAATATGTCATGCAACTATAAAATATACTGGCAGCACAACGAATCTGACAACACACTTGAAGCGCCGACACAATGTGAGTGTGGAGACTCCGGGCTACTCCTATTGCTAGTAGGACATCGGGTTAGCAAACAATCAAAACTTTTTTTCAATCGCAGCTGCCTAAAAGTTCTGCTTGTTCCAAGGCAATAACCGAGGCAATCAGTTTTGTTTTTTTTTATCTGTAAAGGCATTTATTCTTAAGCCATACAGAGAACAAGGCAAGTGATACCTGTATATACAATACCTGTATAACAGCATATTTGTTTCATTATATCATACTGCATCGAATCGTGTTGAATCGAATCAAAATCGGATTGCACTGCATCGTCACAGGGGTGTATCGCATCGCTAGCTGCTTTGTATACCTTTAATGTATCGTATCGTTGGCTATGTATATATATGTGTGCGTGTGAGCAATTATTATTTTGTAAGGTTGGCATTTGTATGTGTATAACTAACTAAAATTACAAAAATGTATTTTAAATATCATTCATGTACAAAACAGAAATGGAATAAACACAATGGTTAAAAACATCTACTAAATGAATGAATGTAAAAAATGCATAAAAATTAAACAATTTAATTTACTAGCAACTAGTTCAGAGCTACAGTACCAGTAAGAGCTACCAATTTATAGTGTATTCATGGAAAGTCCCAGGTACTTAGGAATCAACTTCAGATGTCATAAATCGGTAATTCTTACACCCTAACCACTTTACAGACAGATGGACCAAACTCAGAAAGCAAACCTAACACCACACCTTTCCGTTTCTTTATTTGTGGTCAATTCAAGCACTCAAAACAAAAAAATAAAATAAATCCAGTCATCCTGTGACTGAAGTGTCACTTGGCAAACTCATTTTACTCATCATAAATTACCATCTCTACACATCGCCTCCCTTATTCTGAGCTCACTGGGGCCTAGACTCTCGACCAGCAATTAAGTCTTGAATAGGAGTTATCTTGTGCCGTGACCTCACATGACCTCCTCATTGAAAAGCCATCGCATTCTCTCTCCACTGAGCCCGTCTTTAGTATTCAAGGCACTGGCCGCTGATCGGAACAGTATTGTCCTTAGCAGAAAATAAGGTCAGAGGGTCAATTTAGAGAAATGCAGGCTTTGTCATAAATCAGTCTGATCGAAAAATGCTGTGTTTCAGCAATTAAACCCGGTAAGCAATTTTTAACCCTTTAAAGAAAACATATATATATTTATATATATATGCGTATATATGTAATATACACACACACACACGCATATAGGACTTTTTTTGAACATATACTGTACATATGTAGTGAGCAAAAGGAGCTCATACTAAAGTATATATAAGTAATACTTACTTATTATCTTACTATTTAGCTGTAAATATATATATATATATATATATATACTTACAGCTAAATAGTAAGTTAATAAGTAAGTACATACATAAAAAAATTAAATAAAATAAAATTATATATATGCACACTAAAAATGTAGTTGTACCGTGTACTTCGAAGAGCCTTCTTTCACCGCAAAAAACCTTTCCTGAAACAGATAAGATGTTAAAGGTTCTTCATGGGACCATTTAGAGAGAAAGTTTCTTCTATGGCATCATAAAGCACCTTTATGTTTTAAGAGTGTACTGCAGGTTTTACAGGGTAAAGTCCACCAGCGAACACAAACAGTGAAAGCTACCTTAACAAGCCGCGACAGATACTATTGAACCGCCTTTGATCCAGTCCCTAACAGAATATCCACTGTATACCGCTAATGATTTTTACAGTAGCTCTATCTGCTCTCAAGCTCATTAGAGGTAAATACGTTTAATCACTGTTTACCAAGTCGATAGCTAATATACTAATCGCTTTGGCACGGGCCGGCCTTTCATTTCTGCAGACAACATCTTAAACGGGAGCATGCAAGGTTTTATCCAGCTGCTGCGGAAAGGGTAGAGTTCAAATGTGTTAAACGCGCCTCCTCACCTTCAAGAACCTTCATTTGTCTAAATGGGAGCCCATCACAAACAGCTGCTAGCATGGAGGAACGCGTGTAAATGTCTCTCTCAGTGGCGCTTCTGTGGTAATTGGTGTGGTGCCTTTCATGAAGATAAGACCAAATACATCCATCACACAGCCAAACCTTTTTATTTTAGATCATTTCCAATGACACCCTCTTTTCTAGCAGCCAAACATCCATCTACTTTTTCCCCCTCCCAACACAAATGTGACCTTTCATTTTTTTTATTTTTTTGAGATGTCATTACCAAAACACTAATTTTACACCTCAGCCATTATCCTGAGTGGCCATGGGCTCGCGTTACAGGGGCGTTTTATGATGTCATATTTCTGTTTGCGAGCGTGTGATAACAGAAGGACTGACAGGGCCAGTAATGGGTGCCCAGTGAAATGTCATGCTCTATCAGCGCCCCAGAGCAGTACAGGAGGGCCGTTGTGAGACAGGGGCCAGACGCAGGGCCTCTGCTGTTGTTATTGGTGCTGCTGCTGCTCTGTCAGTGTGTGTGAGAGAGAGAGTGAGGGAGCGCAGCAGATGTGACCTCCTCACACACAGAGCTCCTTTTGTGTCCCAGTTATTCAGTGTTCCTCTGGGTTTGCCCCTGCCCTCAACCATTAACAGCAACTGCCCGTAACTGCGAGAAAATAAAACAAGAGAACAGCCACAGGGCTGAGTGTGTTTAGAAGAAATTTGCTGAGATGCATCAGAAATACTTTTTATTTCATGACTGCTTTCAATTTTGATGTTTGACCAGTCAGGGTGCATTCTGACTGGAGTTGCTGGTATATATTAAAAGTATATCTTTAGGAGAGTGGTAGTTCAGGGTGCTCTGATAGGCTGAGCGGAGTTGTGCATCTGAGTGAAGCAAGTTCAAGTCCAACATGCAACATTTCCTGATTCTGTTCCTGCTGTTCATTGTGTCCTGTGACCAAAACAAAACAACAACAAAAACTAAAACTGAAAAACAAAAACTAAAATTAAACTAAATTAAATTTAAAATAAAATAGACTAAAGGAAATTTAACTTTTGTTATTAAGAGCAAAAAAATGTTTTATTTTAATAACAATGTAATAACGACAGTATAATACAAAAACATTTATTTAAAAAGGTACACATGTATATCCTTTTTTACAGTTTACTTTTTAATTTCAACAGTAAACTGTACTGCTGGAAAGAGTAGCTCAATGAACATCTTTCTTGTTTTGGTGCTATTGTTAAAATTGTAAGCCAGTACTGTACACATAAAGAAAGAAATTTTAAATAAAAACATGCATAAATAAATAAAAATTCAGACAAACACAAAATGGACAGATGGACAGAGAGACAAACAGACAGATAATATATGAGGTGTTTTTTTTTACTTCATGAGTATGAGCTCCATATTTTCTCTGTTGCACATGGGAAAGAATTACGGTGGCTTAAAATATTACTATGAATGAATAAATAATATAAAAAAAAAACATTTTAAAACGCTTCAACAGGTTCAATAAACTTTCCATTTAGAAAATGATATGTATAAAAATGTCTGATCGGCCTCATATTCAATAAGGGCTATAACTGCACATTAGGTTGAAGCAGTGGATATCAGGACGTCAGGCAAATATTGGCCTCTTATCTTGTTGTCTGTAAGAAGCAGAGCAGGATCGTTTTCTACAGAAGAGCTGCCACATATCCTGCACCGGGGCCAAGAACTGCTTTATTCAATTATCTCCCTTGCTTAGCAAATACAATTTCCCTGCATAAATCATCCAAATGATCCCTAAGACTGTCAGGGCCTCGCAGTGGATTTTTTTTTTTTTCAATCCTATCAGCTGAGGCCCAGCCAGGTTAGGCTTTATCCTACTTCTGTGCTCAGTATCTATTGAGATGCTGCAATTGTCTGTTTTGAGTTTCAAATCCTCTGCTATCATTCTCAGTTCCTGATAAAAGTGACATTAAGCATCCAGCCACCAAGTCGGTAATCCATTACGAAGAAAGAGCATGCCAATTTAACTAATCCATCAAGCAATGACCCTGTAACCTTGACCTTGTAAACAGCACAATGGGGGGAGATTATGTATTAATATCTGGTCCAGAGACACTGAGTTGGGCTTCTTACAGGGCCATAAGCCTTGCCTGTTTTTGTCCAGTTTCAGCCACGCTTGAGAGAAATGTCTTCAGGTCAGAAGTTTGAGACTCTGTTGGTAGATATATGCCAAGATTTTTGTCCTAAACCTTATGATTTCATGCTCATCATTAATTCTGGTTTAGGAACATCTGTAATTCATTGATGTGAACAGAACCAAATTCAGCCTGATTCCAAACAGCTGTTCCTCAGCCAATAAAACAGTCCTGGTTTAACACAGCAGAGCTCCAGGGCTGCTTTGAGACACAGGCTAAATGCTGGAGGGACAAAAGCTCTACCAGTGTTCACTCAATACAATAGAGGTGAAGACCTCCATACCCTCCTTAGTCAAAGAGTGAATAAGCAAGGAATTCCTTTAGTACTTAAACTGCCATGGACCCTTAGCTTTCTCCTTTTGCAAAAAAGTAATGCTGATTTTTTTTTTTTTTTAGAAAATTCTGATCATTTATGAAACAGAAAAACAAACATATATTAAAGAAATAAATGATTTAGTATATGAACAATAATTCAGTCTTTTTGAATACTTAGCTATTGATTTTTAAAAAGCTATAAATAACAATAACAACAATAATTATAATAATGATAATAATAATATATTAATTAAATTAATAAAAAATATGAATTGTTATATATAAATAATTTAAGAAATTAATGAGATAAAATAATATATTTTCAATTTTAAAAAGTCAACATACAAATACGGTTTTAGTATTTATTTTTAGTATTTTAACAGTAAACTGTATTGCTAATAAAACACTTAACAATTAAATAAATATATATTTTAAGACATCCTGATAATTTAAAGCAGAAAACACAAAAGGCAAAAATACATGAAAGAAAATAAAATTATTTAATATATGTAAAGCTAAAAAAAATGCTATTGATTTATAAAAAATATAAAACATTATATATAATTAACTTGATAAAATAATAAGATAATTTAATAAAAAAGTCAACATACACACAATTACATTTTTAATATTACATTTTATTATTTTAAGAATAAATTGCATTGCTAATAAAAAAACGAAACAAAACAAAATTAAATAAAATTCTGCCCAACATGCATAATTATATAATTAATTTTATTAATATGTTGTGTGTGTGTGTGTGTGTGTGTGTGTGTGTATATATATATATATATATATATATATATAATATTTAATTGTATTATTTTAATAAAAATT
>JAUCMT010000036.1:14275593-14289454 GCA_032357475.1 Enteromius thamalakanensis
AGGTCAAAATTTACTAGTATTCCTATCTTTGTGGGGACAATTGGTCCCCACGGGGATATAAAAACCTGTCCACACTCACACGCACACACACACACACACACACACACACTAACCTAAACAAACTTTTATATTGTTTCAGCTGAAGGGCCCGAAATCTTCAGTAAAATACACTGGACAAGACTGTGAGAAAGAAAGAGGGGTAGACTATGGTCACCAAAACACACAGGACTGAGTGTTAAAATATAATAAAAAGGTTAGGTTACAGTTGTCAAAGCTTAGAAATTGAAAATTAACAAATGAATAAATAAAGACAGACATTCAAAGCCACAAAAAAAGTTTACAAATGTACATATTGGCTTTTTATTATTACTTATAAGTCCAATATTTTGTATGGCCATATTCTACATCACTAATCCTACAGAAATACCTAAACTTAACAATAAAACACAGCACATAAGGGAGTTGATTAAGGTAAAATCATAGTTCATAATTTGTTAATAGCAAAAATTGGATTTTAGATTTTATAAGAATGATCTTTTTTAATCTTATTTTATCTTTGTTTGAATAGTGTTTGCTTTAGCTAACTGTAAAAACACTGGTTTAAAACATGACTTTTAATCATTCTGTCTTTTGTGATTAAGTGATATTAGAGACAGATGAAGAAATGGCTCTCTGGTGTTTTGATTTGTGAAATTTAGCTGCAGGGTCCACTGCAACATGCACATCAAGGGTTGCTATTGTAATCTGGGAAGCTGTTTGTGTTTGTTTATGAAGCTCAATACCCCCCAGGTTGAAGCTTATCTATTTTACCACCGACATTCACAAATACAAACAGCATGGACACATTGTGAGGCATTATGGGTAACTGATTGAACTGGGCACAGGGTGTGTACCATGACGTAACATATCGTGACTTTCAAATCAGACAAAATGTTATTCAGATCTAACAGTATCTTTCATATGAATCACCTTCCTAAATCAACAGCAGCTCAGTGCCTGGATTCAGTACATTTACCTTTCAACTGACAAGCATAACCTCGGATGTCTTGTTTCTTTTCAGTCATATTTTCGCTTTAGTGGTTTTACCGTCCAATATTTTTCTGTCCAATATTTTTCCCGAATAGAATAGAAAGTGCATTTTTTTAAAACCCTAGATAATGTATTTTTCAGTGCTGTACGACTCCTTCAGACGCTCGCTGCCAAAATCAGCCCTACTGACCACCCCCCACACAGTCTGCAGGGGGCCAGGGAGTTTATGTGTGTGGAGGGAGTGTGTGCGCGATTGTCGGAATGTGTGTGTGTGTGTGTAAATGTATGTGCGCTTCCTCCTTGCCAGTATTCCCACAGCCTCCATTTTCCTGTTGTGCTCAATGTGTCCGACAGACACAAATATACAAGCAAACACAATCTCCATCATATTCGTTCGCCTTTATCCCGTGTGCCTTTCTTCCCATTCCTTCCATGTCTGTCTGTTAGTTTATCCCCCCATAACCTCGCGGATGGTTATTGAAATTGCATGGTTGGTATCAGTGAAATTCCTCTCTAAACTGATGTAGCTGTTGATGAATTACTGCCAGAGCTGGTAATTCATTCCAGAGACCATAGTGGAGAGAAATCATTTTTGGGAAATGTGTTTGAACGAATCCCATCGTATTCATTTTGACTGTCCTCATCGGGTGTGTGGTTATGCTAGTCGGTACATAGATGCACACGCACACTCACTCTGCCACGTCGTTTGGGGTCCGCTCCCCCAGGCCCCCCTTACAGCCCCCAGTGCAGACCAGAGCGCAGTGGGAAAATGAGAGACAGCTTTTCGGCGTGGTGGAGGGAATGCTCGGACGATGAGAACATGTAGTGGAGAGAAGTCAATAAGGAGGGGGAGCTGCTGACTGGCCTGTGGAAAAAGAGAGCGAAAGAAAAGGAGAGAGAGCGACATGTCATGATTCAGAGGAAAAATAGTTTGTTTTACAACCGTGTTCACATTTCAGGGGTCTTTCGTATAGATCAGTCCGCGTTAAAACTAGACGAGGAATCAATTTCACGCCCACTCTGCATGTTACACATGGAGTGCCTTCAGTTGTCGGGCAGTCTGAGGGTTAGCTGACATCATTTACTCACCTTCGTTTTGTTCCAAACCCATAAATCTATCGGTCATCTACAAACATGAATGAGGTTATTTGTAATGAAACCTGAGAGATTTCTGTCTCTCCATCAAAAGTCCACATAACCCAAACCTCAACGTTTTAAAATGTAATCCAAAAGTAATCCAAATCAATCATGCTGCTCTGAAAACAAGCAATAGCTTGATTTTTATAAAAAATTTTGGTTTTCATTTTCGTCAAAATACTGATCAACATACATTAAGCACACTACAAACTCTAAACTGCAAATCTGACTGACACACGAGAACAAGTAGTTCCTGTAAAAGTTGAGAGTAGAAGCAAGTACATTTAAGCTTCCATTTACCATATTTGATGTGCACTGATTCGTGTTTAATTAATAATAAAAGTCTAAATGAAATGTGTTCATCAAACAAAGTGATCATGTCTCTTTGATTGAACCGCTTGATTAGGGTAAATTACATTTATGATGGCTTTAAGTGTCAGAGTTTTGGTTTAATGGACTTTCAGTGAAAGAACAGACACCTCTCAGGTTTCATTAAGAATTATAATTTATAGATGAACAAAGGTCTAGTGGGTTTGGAACGACATAAAGGTGAACAAATGATGTCAGATTTTCATTCTTCGGAGAAATAACCCTTTAAAAAGGGATAGTTCGTTCAAAAAAGGCAGTTCTGTCATCACCCAGATGTCGTTCCAAACTTATTTGACTTTTTTTTCTTCAGTGGAATGTAAAAGAAAGTGTTCTGAAGGATGTTTCGACTCTTTTTGTCCATATCATAAAAGTGAATGGGGTCCAATTTCTTAAAAATATCTTTTGTGTTCTATGGAAGAAAGAAAGTCATACAGGTTTGGAACGAGGGTGAGTAAATGCTGACGGATTTGTCATTTTTTAAAAGAATGACCCCTTTCAACGTCGGTAAAAAATGTGAGTACTACTATAAACATTTGTCTGACTCATTTATTAGGGGCGCACACAAACTAGACCCATATGGCACAGAGCCGTGATGCCTATTACATTGCATCACAGGAAATATCCTTACTGGAAGAGTCTTTTGATAAACAGAACCTGTGCTGATAAAAAAATTCATAATGGAAAGAAGGGACAATTTGTGGGGTTACAGCTGAGGCGAAGAAGAAGAGTAAAAAGGGGAGGACAGGACGGGGAAAGAGACAAGAAGAACGAGAGAAGCCAACAATGTGACACAGAAATGAAAATGATAGAGTGCCTGTGAAGAAGTAAAGGATGAGTGAGAGAGAGAGAGAGAGCATAAATAAGAGGTTATTTTGAAGTGAGTGCCTCAGTAGGAAGACAAAAGAGAGGGGGCGAGAGAAAGAAGGGTGCTTGGCAAGGTTCGGAGGCCCTGGCTTAGCTCTAAGTCTGTCTCCTAATGGGCTCAGGGCTCCCTGATTTTCAAAGTCAGAGGGAAACATGAGCGCAGACTCCAGCCTCAGCATTCCAACACACACACACACACACACTCCCAGACCAACCTCGATCTCTCGCTCTCTTTCCGTTTCCCTTCTCCCCATCTTACAACAAACACTCTCATCCTTGCGTTCCCTTTCAATCCAACCTCAGCCTTACCAAACACACTTTCCCTCTCAAACCAACTTCACCCTTAAAGGAATAGTTTACCCAAAATGGAAATTCTTTCATCATTTATTCACCCCTCATATTCTTCTAAAGCAGTATGACTTTCTTTCTTCCGTGGAACACAAAAGAAGAAATATTGAAATGTGTCCTTGTTCATTTTTTTCTCTCTATACAATGAATAGTGTGCTGCAGTGATGGCATATTTTTGTAGGCCAACTGGTAAGTTAGCATCACTCTAACGCCCTTGACAAAAACCCAATAGGATTTTCCATTGGCTTTTGGATTGCTGCAGAAAATAAGCTCTATGAACTTATATGTTTTGTTCATCAAGGCGATCTTCACAAATGAACACAACTTTAATGGATTTTGAAGCCTAACTATAATCGCCAGAAGTAAAAAGCTAAATGTAGGCTATAAATGACCTACACCGCAGTCTGAAGAGTTCACCATCACCACCAAGTTTCCGACCACTCTTTTAATCTTAATGTAAAATCTACAGGTTGGACATTTTCAATGAAAAATGCTAACTTTTCTGTCATTGGCTGCAGACAAGAGAGCAGTAGATTTATGTCTTTATTACACTGCTGCCACATAAATCTAATATAAACATATAATATATTTCTCAGCTGTTTACTTTCACAGACATAAACAGCTGTTTTTGCAACTTCTGAGCATTTTTAACATAAACTGGATTTTATTTAACACTTTAAGCAAACTTAGTTTAGTACTCACATACCATGTGACAGCTACTTTCTCTGCATTTTCTTTGAATGTGTGTATATCAGAAATTTTAAACTGATATGCCTTTAAAATAAGATAATCAAAACAAAACAGTTGTTTTTGCTGTTAAGGCACAGCCCTATTCAGGAAATAGGGGCAGGAACAGCAGCTCATTTGCATTTAAAGAGACATTTATGAAAATTGTGTTTCTGCTTCCACTCAAAATAAGAATTTTCAAAATGATATGTCTAAAAACATTTAGTTTTCTCCAAAAAAACTAAATTATTCCTAAACGACTCGCTTGAGGCAGTTCGAAGAATCAGTCTGTCTAAACCCCGCCTCTCTGTGTGCCCTCACTGCTGTGATTGGTCAGCTGGCACAGTCCTTTATGATTGGTCTACTGCTACAGCGGTCCACAGAGCTTGTACCAAAACTATACTTTCTGACATTACTAGAAGTGCTTTCTTAGAGAATACGTCAAATACTGTAGTTAGCATGGACTACCCTGGAAAGTGCTGGCAATTTGCTTTTGTAAGTGAATCAGACACACCTCTACGTTGTGAACTTCAGCGTTGCATAATGCATAACACTGCATTAAACATTGTTTATCATTACTTAAACTAATAAGACAGACAAACAGTCAAGCTGCATCAATGTTCAATCACAATGTTTAGACGACATTAGGCCCACAGCTCAACAATAGAACTACAGAAACACAAGTTAGCCGGTGACCAAGATATCTGCACGTAACCTACACAAATACGTATTTTGAAAGATCGATACAAAATACAATCATCAACTATTAATCATACTTACAGGTAGAAGTTCAGAGGAGCAAGCCAGTTCAAATACCTGATCCATCTTTTAAGACCAAGCATTTGGTGAATCCCAAGTTGTACGCCGAGATTGGAAAAGCAGTCGTTAGTAAAATGACACAAGATTGTACTGCTGAGGTGTGGTTGAAAAAATAAATGTTAACCATTCTTTGTAGATTCATCTTTTAGAAGGGCATATAAAACAAATTTACTCTCAAAGGATAAACCATCTTCTTGACATGATGTAATCTATGTGGCAATTGTACTGTTTATGGGCGGGGCAAGTTGTTTGCGACGTAAAACCTGGGTGGACATTATGCAATAATGTGACTTAGTGACGTGGATCCGTAACAGAAAAAGATTCAAATATCTGACGACTCGTTTAGGCGACTCTTTTTTTTGATAGAAAATGCTGTAATTTTATTTATCTACTTTATTTATTTACAACCTTGCAGATAGTTTATGTTCACATACAGCTACATGACACACTGCATGAAAGATCATATTTGAAAAGGCATGATAGGGGAACTTTAAGCTTAAAAACGAGCATGAAAGCATCATAAATGTATGATAGCAGTCGAAATGACTTCAACTGCATTAAATATAATTGATATGAATACATATGGTCCGTTTGTCTAAGAAATAGATCAAAACTTAAGCTTAGGATTAAAAAGAATTGACATCCACCACAGCTCTAACAGAAGTAAGATAGAAGAAGGTAAGATTCAATAATGAACGATTCCTTTTAGTCAAATATTTTTTACATATCTCAGCTCCAGTTTACAAAACCACCTTGAAAGGTTTGCTTTTTTATCCACAGGAGCAAGAAAAAAAAAGTCATACAGATTTGGAACAACATAAAGGTGAGTAAATGATGACAGAATTTCCATTTTTGGGCGAACTTGTACCTTTAAACTCTTGACTCAGTTGACTACATAATGAGATGTTTGTTTGATGCTGAAATGCTGTGCAGTCTGAATTCCTACAGAGATTGCTCCTATTTGGACTGGATTGAAAATGTGCAACACCTTAAACCGTCACAGTAGCTAGTCTTGATAAGGAAAATGCTTTTTTTGAGAGATTTTCCAAAGATCGACATCATAAAGCAAAGAGCTTTCAACCCAAATTCACTGAAGTAAAGTGAGTCAGGGAGAAAATAAGACCGAGAAGCCTGGTAAAGAAAGAGAGAGAGGAAAAGAAAGAGCTGAAGCGGGAAAACAATGCAAACGAGCATATGAATATTAATGAGGAAACAAAGGCCTTTTGAATGCCTGTATTCCTGTAGTGTATTTATGATGAATGAGGGCCTCAGTGCAGTGTGTCAAGGTCTCATGACCGACAAATAGCAGGCTAATGACAAATCTCTAAAACATATGCTAATAAAGCTCTTACAATGCATTGCAATCTCTGACCTTTGGGATATAACCCTAAAGGGCAACATGAGAGATGCTAAATTCCAAAAACTAACTGCAAACTGCAATGAATACATATTTGATGTGGGTTATCACTGAGCACTGGGTAATCAAACATCACGATGTTACAAACATCCTATTTTGCCCACGACACAATTTAATGTAATTCTGATGAATTGTTTCTCAATGAATTGCCTTTTTGAATAATATCGGACTAATATCTCTTAAAAGTTAGGGCAACATGCTGCTTTTCTATGTAAAATAGCCAAGAAAGCAAAGCAGCAATTGCATGAAAATTAGATAAAAATCTTAAACTAATCTTTAAAAAAAATTCTAAATGACAACCTTGCCCTAAACCAATAAGTTATTGCTCAAATCAGATTCTTAAGTTTTCTTGCTGTCTGTACACCTTCATTGCCTTCAGCAACCAACTTACTTAAGATCCAGGCCATCATTACCCTGCTAAAGCCTAGAAAAAGTATTCACACCAAATAAGATATTCTTTATTGCCTTCAACCCCAGGTTGAAGTGAAAGATTCTTGAGACTTAACGGTGCAAGGTCACACAAGTTCTGGGCAACAGAGATTGACAAGGACCTCCATTTCTCCTCTGGCAATTGCATTGTGTCCCCCAAAACATGGGCTATTAATGAATCTTAGACAGTTTTTCTTACTTTGTTTTAATTAATTAAGACAACATTCACCAATAATTCCATTTTTCTTTTAGAAATCATTTGCCTTCTAGTTCTATGGATTTGTTGTTTTACCACCAGTCACCAGCAAACAAATAACCAAAGATAAAACAAAATATCCCTGTGGACGGCAGAGACGAAGTGCAGGAAAATGCATTGATGACCTCAGGGTTATACATCACTTTCTGCCTTTGCTTCTGACATCAGATCAGCCAAGACATTTATTCCGTTCAAGATCAGCACATTCATCTCCTACTTTCAACATCTTGCTGCTTCCTCTGACCTTCTCCAATGCCTTTCTTCTGGATGTTTGGAATTATAAGTTGGCATTTAGTCAAATACCATCCAACTTTTTTTTGCCCAGAACAATCTGCTTAACCTCAACAAGCTGGGTTCAATACTGACTGCTAAACCAAAACTGCTTTTCACTCCTAGTGACTGAAGCATTTATAACAGCCTTGCTTTCATTTTGATTCTACTAGATCTATCCAAATCATTTGGCACTGAAATGCTGCCACAATCCCACTGGGATACACACTTGGTCCATTTCCGTTCATCGATAGCTTGTTGTAACTGTAAAAAAAAAAAAAACTACACTTATGAGACTTGAATTTACATCTCATTACATCTCTTTTTCTTCTGCAAGATTCTTACACAGACCTGATTTTATAATTAAATAATTGCATCTGCACCTTAAATGTGTTTTCCCACTCATATACATACCATTGTTTCATTAATTTGCATTAGGTTATCTTGCTTCTCGTTTCTTCTACATCCAGAAACCTACTGTATATGTCGTGTACCAACATGAAACTATGTTAAACATGTTTTGATTGCTGATTCTATGGAGCAGTGTGTACTACTCTCTAGAAAAGCCGAAGTATTAAAGTGAGTATAACCTCTGGCCGGGGTGTTTATAATCAGCAGACTGTTATTCAATTTTCCAGTGCAATTTACTTTCAACTCACATGAATGTTTTTCCTTCTCTTCCAAGCCTTGATCTCTGATTGCATTTGGAAGTTAGGTTTAATGAGCTGATTCTAGTGCGGAGAGCTAATTTTGTTAATATAAATGGACCTTTTAATATACAGTACATAATGGTTTGTTGAACATTATGTTCTCAGTGCATACCTCTTCTGAACAAGCATAACCTGCTTTGATTATGAATTTAATCTCATTATATGCAGTATAAACTGGAATATGTTTATCTGTATGAAGCACTATGCTATAAGGCCTCAGTTCCTTTTTTAATTGTCATACATAGGTTTATATTACAGATTTGCTCCATTCAGGGTTTTTTTCCCCCCTTCTTCTAAACTATATGCACTTCTTGCTAAAGTAAATTTTAAACAACATTGTATGACTCAGCCAATACCCTATTAAAAGATAAAAGACTCCGTTCAGTGTAATCTTTGTATACTAATGTCTCTAAATCTACACATTATCTGATTATTTTGACCCAAAATTATATCTGCTCTCAACAGATGGTAATATGCTGCCTATAATTAGCAAACACATGGCTAGGATCGCTCTATTTCTGCAAAGTAAAACTGACATATTTCGTATATAGGAGCCAAATACTAACATGATTCTGGCAAAGAAGAAATACGCTTGGCATGGGCCTCTGTGGCATTAGTGGGCTTCTCTCTGTTACTTCAGCTGTCTCTGTATCCTCCACTTGTTACAATGATAAATTCAAGAAAGTTTACATACTGTATGTCCCACTATAAGCTTAATCGGAAATTATAGGTATTATTACATATATAGAATATATTTATGTTATTTGAATTTTACTTATTAGCATGTCAGTCCAAAGACAGGATCATATGTGAAAGGACATTTCATGGCCAGAATAAGCTATTATAAGCACTATATTTAGTATCAAGTCAAAACTTTATTTTTGTTTACAGTGAATGTCTTAACTAGCAGGGGACGGAAGACTGTATCGACAGTTTATGAAAGTACCTGTATGCAAAAATAATTCCCAGTACTGCAGGAGAGTTCATGGTAATATTAATGAGTGTCAGTCCATTTCAACCTATTTCAGTCTTATTTTCTGTGATTCATAACGCATACATTTAAATCTAAATTCACAAATTTATTAGTCTGTGTTTGTATTTTCACATTTTTTTGGAAATTGTGTTTAAAACTGGTTTAATGCTTGCTCATACCCCCAGGTTAATATGCATACTAAGAGGAATTCAGCCATACCTGTAGGTTTATTTACCCAGAAAGTGTAAACTCTGTTTCCGTGGCACTATCAAAACATTGCTCTGTTGTTTTGAAATCCCACACAGCAACAGTGGCTCAACCAATGGCATGAGGTTGGGGTGGGTCGACCTGACCAATGCCAGACATGGGGAAATATTACAAAAACCTGTTTAAAAACAATTCTATTTGCTCACACGAATCACTCACTTAAGTTACACCGTAAGCAACTCACTAAGGTACAGTTTACTTTAGATTATTTAGAGACACCTTACCTGATTTAAACACAGCCCAACCAATTACATTAGACACGCACGGTCAGCTCTAACCAGCATTTGGAGTGCACCTGCTCCAGGTGATTTGACACCTTTGAGTATCACACTTCTCAGAATAGCCTCCCATGAGGCTGAGTCACCAGTAAGATACCGTGAAAGGCAGAAATGGAGAGGACATAGAAGAAAGTGAGAGAACTCCACCTCTAATTGTTCGTGACACACGACACACAACACTTAGTGTGAGACTGTGAGTCAAAAACCGGGACAGGAGGGAGGGATCTGGCCACAAGGAGTCTTTTATCTTTAGTTAATGACTGAACAAATATGCTGTGCCTCTGCGCTCCCCTCTTTTGTGGGTGTGGTTACCCCTCTGGGTCACTATGTAGCTCTCTAATAAGCATCCTTGCACAAAAGCCCAATATTTGCTTGACTAGCGGGGCCTCTGGACCCTTGAGGAAATAAGCACAAGGGGCAGGGAAGAAAGGGGGTGCGAGGGTGGAGATGGGGGATTTAACTCTGTCAGATACCAACAGGAACAGATGGAGCTTGATAAATCCTGAAAGGAAGGCATTACCTGCCCAAGTCACCAAGCAGCCACAATTATCACAGGGCTTCGGGTTCATTGTCAATCAGAATGGCAGTTAAAGAGAGGCAGCAGCTGGGGCAGATGGTGGGGATCCAGCGCGGCTGGGGGAGCAGCCTTGGTCCGGTCCTCAGACAATCTCTCGCTCTCTTTCTTTGTTTCTCGTACTAAGTCTCAGAGATCCTCGGTACACTACTGTTGATTACAAAAGAGATTTCAGGATACTCATCCATGGAGACGGTGAGGCATAGAGAAGCTGAATGAACCCGATTGGCCCGTGCTGTGTCATGTTAATTAAATGATGTTTGATATTCATGAGAACCCTATGCATATTGATTGGTCCTTTCTCATTTATACATAACCCAAGGCTGTAACCACCATATTCAAATTCAGATAAGTGTTTGACCAATATGGGTTCTTTTCGGTGTTAGATTATTAAATTATTACATGTGCCCCCCCAATCCTAAATGTGTGATTTCAACCATGCATTTATCCACCTTCACTGCAAAGAAATAAAAAAAGGATAGTCTTGAGTGAATAGTATTCTAGATTTGCTAAATACCATCATGTTACTTGTAGGTACTTGCACTAGTTTTCATTTATGTTGTTTTTAGAAACTCCAAGTTGTTTTTTCATTAGTTCTCCCTCCTTACATGAACTTACACAACAATTCGACTAGTCTTACCCAAGTAAGATCATAAATGCAGTGCTTTTAAAATGTATACCAAACCCTCATCCAATTCCCTGAAACTGTACACCAGCTTTCCACTTGATTGTCCATATGTAAAGTAGCATACTGCAGATGCGTCTCTGGCTCGCTCAAGGACAGTTGCTGAGTTTGTCTCCCAGTTTCCAGGCAGACTCCTTCTCCTTTGGTCTCTGCCAAGGCACACCAGCGCATTTCACTTTCAGCGACTACTGCCATTCATCACGGGGCA
Organism: Enteromius thamalakanensis; assembly: GCA_032357475.1. Lineage (NCBI taxonomy): Eukaryota > Metazoa > Chordata > Actinopteri > Cypriniformes > Cyprinidae > Enteromius > Enteromius thamalakanensis. Next base: position 14,286,953 of record JAUCMT010000036.1, read on the forward strand.
GGGGGTACGAGTGGGTCTGGATCCCCTCCTCCTTCTCATGGCTGGGAGCACAGTTTTGCACAGACCCCTTCACTCCCTGCAGTCTCCACGCTCCTATCCACGACTTTCCACAATGGACCCTGACTTCATTATGGAGGCCTGGCTTTCTCTCCGTCTCCCGGCAGAGGCATCATTCCTCCTACTTTGTTACGCCACTCTCGGACTTTGTGTCTGGGACCAGCTGATAGCGAGGTCAGGCCCATCCATCTGCCAGAGCTGGGAGCTGTGATGTAGAGAGAGGAGCAGAGGTCCTCATTCAGCAACAATGCCCATTAACAATGCTAACAGAGTCCCGGCAAGGCCGGAGGAGGGGACAGGACGGGACGGGGGGTATAAGGAGGGAGGATGGTTGTCACTAGGCAGAGAACCTGATTGCAGTGATTCGATAGGTTTGCGGGACTGGGCGTTGAGTGAGTCCTCAAGAGTCTTGGATGGTTATTGATTTTCTTCACTTGTGTTTGCTGCCAGCTTGAGAAGTTATGTGCACTACAGAGCTACTTGTAAAGTAGATCTAATGGAGTTGGGATGATAGCTGCAATTTGAGAATGTACATATTTCCCCCCCAAGTTATAATAATTAAAGAAATGCAGGTGTTTCGTCTTGCCTGCTGCAAATTATTGCAAAATTTTCAGAGTGAAGTGAGGCAAACAGATGTTATTTTAGTCTTGTTCTGTTGTGATTGGCAGGATTACGTGGACACGGTCTTCCTAAACTTTCATTTGAAACTCCATCAGGTTTTCTGCACCTGGCAAAACACTATTTCGGAAAGTTTAACAGGCACCTGTATTATTCATCACCGCTTCTTACCTGGTCTACATTTTTATAGCCTGAGGCACAAAAACTCATTTATACACCTAGGTCACATAATCCACGAAGCTTAAACTGGTACGCATGCTGCCCAACCCTTGGATTTAAGCCAGAAGTGCTTTTCCCTCTCTCCTTTTGAAGAGTCACTGTTTTGCATTTGAAGAAAACCACAGTGTCAAAGTTCATCTGGTTCTTTGCCAGGCCATGTCACATGCTAGGAGTATAAAATGACTTCTTAGTCTAATAATCACCTAGCAGCACTGAGTCACTAAAATATACGCACATACATGCAGACAGGCACGCAGTATGACAAAAAGAGACAGAGGCTTGTGTTGTGTCTACTTCCCACTCACTTTCTCACACACACATACTCACACAGGATACCCACGGCGAGTGCTGATAATTTAGCAGACATCTGAATAGTGAAGTCTGCTCCCCATTACCCACACAGCACTGCGATCATTTGCATGTGAAAGAGACAGTCACCAAGTGTTTAATGTGCCATCTGAAGTGGATGGATTTTGACTTAAATTTTAATATGAGATCTATTTTAAATATGATATTATTTTGAGATGTCATCTTTTTGAAGTATGCTTCCTAAACATATAGCCTAATCATATATTGCTTCTGTTGTTAAAGAAATAGTTAGATTTTTAACAATTTACCCAAAGTTTATTTGATTTAAAAAAGCACCTATCATCACAATCAGTGTTCCTTCATTATTAGCGTAGTTTAATGAGTCAGTGTTACAGTTACAACGAACATTCTCAAACGGCTTTGCATTGATGCAAGCAAAATGTAGATCCTCAAGAGTTTTAAAGCACTGTTTATGAAGAGTGTGATTGTGCATACAAACTCAATTAAGAAAGAAAGAGCCAATAACATTAAATAGAGGAAAAAAGAGAGAATTAGCCTCAGATTACATATCCATAATTTACAGAAATAAAGCAGTATATTAATATGCTATTCCGGATCCAGCCTTTGTATTAGCAGAGACAACTTTGTGGATACTCAATTCAGTAACAAAAAATTGTTGAAATTATGAAAGCATATTCATTGTAATTAATTGCCTCCAAAATTTTCTGTTTACATAACATGTGTGGTGTGTATATTTACTATGTACCTAATACAAGTATGCATATATTTAATTTAATTTGTTTATATATTAAAAATATTAAATATAAGTATATATTTGGTGTTTTTTATTTATATATATGTGTATGTAAACATTTTCAAAATATATACTGTGCATGTATACTTATACACACACACACACGTTTGTTTTTGTGGTTTATGGGGACTCTCCATAGGCGTAATGGTTTTTATACTGTACAAACCGTATGTGGTTATACACTGCCCCTACACCTAAACCTATCCCTTACTGGAAACTGTGCATTTTCAGATTTTCCAAAAAACACCCTCTAGTATGTTTTTTAAGCCTTTTGAAATACGGGGACACTGAAAATGTCCTCATAAAACACCTACAAATTGTAATACCTGTGTCATACCCATGCAATTATACAAATCTGTGTCCTTATTAACCACATAAAACTGCATAACAAACACACGCACACACACCCATGTCTGGTTTGCCATCTTCGTGGGGACTCTCCATAGGCGTAATGGTGTTTCTACTGTACAGACTGTATGTGGTAT
>JAUCMT010000036.1:14289554-14299776 GCA_032357475.1 Enteromius thamalakanensis
ATATATATATATATATATATATATATATATATATATATATATGTGTGTGTGTGTGTGTGTGTGTGTGTGTATATATAATAAAACCCTTTCTCCCTCGCTTTTAACTCAAATAAGTGTATTTATATCTTATTCAAATGTAAAGCACCCCCACTAAAGTCATTTCTTATGTCTGTTTGAGGACATTTAAATGATCCCACATGTGCAGGTAAATTAGTAAATGGTGAATGCTAAGAATGATTGTGGTTTTGTCCTATCAGAGCCATCCTGTCAGAATAGTAATTGACAGCCTAAGTGGGTCAGCTGAGAGGCCAGCCCCTGTTAATTTATATTCCAAGACACATCATGCATATTCATGAGCTCCTGCTGTTTTGTCTATCACCGAGCATCATACTTACTGCATAATTGTATTTGGAAAGCGAAGAGCTGTCTGAGTGGTCACACAAATTCAAATGCCACTGTATTATTTCATTAATTCCAACTAGAGAGAGAAAACAGACACTTGTGGCAAATGAGAAAAGAGAAACAGTCAACATTAGTCATACCTGCCCTGACTGCAATTATGAAGGGGCAGACATCAGTTGTCAGATGTTCAAGAAATGAGCAAGGACCTGAAACAAGTGCATAGAGAAATCCGCAAAAGTGAGATATATATTTGGATTTTTCCTACAGAAAAAAGGGCCAGTAAATTTTATGGTCCATAATGCTATAATTGTCTGATCCACACCAACAATATTACTATTATATCACCAAAATCTTAAAGCCGTTATCTTCATACCTTACAAAGCAATGCTAATATTTTCATGCCTGTTCCATTTGTTTACAAAGTCATTTCAAAGGCATATTTTTCACCAAACCTAAACGTTGTTGGTGTAAAATGCTGCATACCTTCGCCATCAGACGGTAATTGTGTAATTATGGGCTATTTTGGCTCTGCAAACATACATTAATTTCCATTCATTAGGCCGTGTGGTTCTTCCCAATGAACACACAGGCTGATGTAAGCCTGTATAACGCATGTTGTTTATTCTTCTGTGGAGATTTTGTATTGATTTCTTTTGATGGTGTATATGAAAAACAGCTTAATCTCAGTTAAATTCAAATCAGGCGGTCGAGAAATTCTTAAATTTAGGGGAACTTCCCAGTCTATGCCGCAATAAACACATCAACTAACCGCAAACAACAGCTTTTGAGATTAAAACTGGCCACAACAGCCCACTGCTGGGCAGATTATGAATATCAAACTGCTTATTCAGGAATGTGTTGATGTACTGTCAGCTACCGGCAGACTGAAAAATCCCCGCTGTCTTCCTAAATGAGAGTTTTCTGCATATATTTTTCTGTAATGGTTTTTTTTCCAGGAGCTTTAACACATGGAGGCGGTGGAAATTATTCACTGTAATGATGTCCAGGTGAATGCTGTCATCAAATTAACTCTGTGTAGACACGGGGCGAGTGTGTGTTTGTACATGAATTAATTAAATTGTTTTCTACATGCTTCAGCTTAAGACTCTGGTAATATCTCATGAGAAAATAAACAATCAACGAAGAAAGGATGCAGGTTTAAACGCAAAACTAGAACAAATTAGGAATCACTTTTTAATAGTTTATAATGTAATAGATCAAATAGACACAACCTGTACCAAACACACAAAGAGGAACATCATTGGTTATTTTACAGAGGATACAGTATTTTTCAATGTGTCTGCGCTAGTATGACGAAGCCCAATTTTGGATTAAATATTGCAGGTTATTCTGCGGAAGAATGATTGACATGCATAACAACCAACTATCAATTAGTACGTTTTTCGCCATCAAATGTAGGCCAAAGAATTGAAAGAACGCTTAAACAACACAATTTTTTTAAACAGATATTTTATTATTTTTTATGGATTTGGCATTTTAAGGGGGCCGCTCAAATGCAAGCTGTGCAAGTGACATCACCACCTATTTTTTTCTTTTTTTTCTTTTTTGAGGATACAATGTAAGGCAGTGGGAATCAAAACACTTTGGTTACTCTTCGTTGTAAGACATTTTGTTGTTTGTTTGTGTTTCTCAGAAAGGTTTGGAACGACATGGGGGTGAGTAAATGATAACAGAATTTTCATTTATGACTGACCTATCCCATTAAACATGCTCAGTTTAAACAGCAACCAATCATATTAGAGCAAATCAATGCTTGGCTGTGTTCTGTGGATTTGAACTCAAGACTCCCACAGCTGTAAGTACACGCTCTCACCCTTTTTTCTGTGAGAAAACAGCCATCACAGACCGTTTTGCAAAAAGGTCTCAAATCAGCATCCCTTTTCAAAACTATTCTAGGTCTTCCTGCAGACACCAGAAAGGTTCCTGGCAGAGGGTAAAGGTGTCCAGGACTGCAATTTGATACGTGCCATTTTCCCATTAAGCATTTTACAAACAGTCACAGTGTCAAAGCAAGCATTATTTTCCCCATTTCACCATTCAAAAATTACACGCCACCTCCATGACAGTATTTCCTCATAATATTTACACTGCTTTCAGGACGATGCGTTTCAGGCCTTCAGAGAAAGTGCGGGCGTTAACACATTATTTTGAGCCGTATTGATCGGCCTGAAAACTACTTTCAAGGTTCAGTTCTGCGGAGTAAAATTTTGACCGTTTTGTAAAAGAGCTCTGTTCCACAGATCTGTTCGGTTGTCAGGGCCAGAGTTGTGCTGTTAAATCATCAATCCAGGATGAGCTACTGCACCAGAACAACTATAAGAGCCCCTCATCCATGCAGCACAGCTACCTCGCTTGTCAGAACTTCCTTTAATATGAACATAATTAAATTTGCGTGGATATTTCTGCACGCTCCCTGCCTAATGTACTGAGAAAGGTGGAGGATGACTGGAGCTGGGATTCAACTTCTCATTAAAGACAAAATCCCTCCCCCTTTTGCAGAAATGTATTTTTGATGTTTAGGAGCACATCTCCCCGAACTGCACACTAAGCACTTTAGACCACTGATGAAAACACTCTCTGCAGTCCTAGATATTAAATCTATATTTAAATGCATGCTGTGGGTGCCCGCGATTTTCGGCGGTAGGACTCGCTCACCATATTAATGGTCTTAATTTAATCATCTTCAGATCTTGGAAATTAGAAAGTGTCAACATGAAAGAATAAATAATGGGGGGAAAAGTGTGGCAACTCATTTCAAGACTTTTCAAAAGGGGGTGTGGTAGGAACATTAACAATTCTAATTAGATTTGCCCAGGGTAATGCTGTCTTTAACTTCATCAAAACCAAAAAAAAAAACTGTCACACGTTCCCCTCATCCCTGAATCTGCTGATGTTCATTTAACCTGGAGTTAATTGAAATAACACGATATTCCTAGAGGGAGTAAGGCAGATGGGGAGACACAGTTAGAGGACAATAAACCTTTGAAATATTTGAATTTAATTTGATTTTTTTAAACTAACCTTGCAAACTGAAGATTTGATCTTTCGTGGTTTTAATCCTGTTCGTGACACTAAAACTCATAAGACATGATATCATTTTAATACTCAATATACAGCCTACCCAACACGACCCCATCCTCTAGCTCTCATCTTGTCTTGGGACTCTGTGCCATCGCCACACAGCTTGGCTGCTGATGGCACAGGAGCTGTGAACTTGACAGAGCATGGACAGAAGCGGTTGGAGGGTGAGATGGATGTTGAGTGGGTAGGGCCTCAAGGGTCTACTAGGAAATGAGATCCCCATCAGTCTATGACTCTGCAGATGCTCCCCACATCTCCAGCCTTCATGCTTCATTATGTACCAGTATGACACGTAATAGTCACATTTTGCCCTCAATGAAGAGGACTCATAATTATTTGTGGATTGAGGTAAGTATTCTGAAGTATTGCTGAGGGGTTCAACCTTCTAGAGTCACATATAAATAGGATGATAAGGAGATGAAATACAACCCCCAATCATCCTTTAAAAAAAGGGCTCAAACTGAACTTTAAAAGTAAATCATAATAATAGCAGCAAAAAAATAATAAAAACAAAAAAAATACATTAAAATCAAATATAAATCAATATTATAATACATAATATATGTATATACAAATATACAGATACAAATTATATACACACACACACACAAGCGCGTGTTTGTGTGTACTGTGTGTATTTATTATGTCTATAAATACACACACATTAATGTATATATTTAAGAAAAAAATATTTTATATATTCAATATATTTATCTGTAATATAATAATAATATAAATACATGTAAATATTTTCAAAATATATACTGTATGTGTGTATATATACATAAACATATACAGTACACACACATAAATGTTTGATTATTTTGGATGATATTAATCACAATTAGTCATTTGATAGTTCCAGCTATATGTATATATGTATATATATATATATATATATATATGTATATATATATGTATATATATACATATGTATATATATATATCTAACATGGATTGACAAGAGACTTCTAGACCATTCTAAATTATATCCCGCCAGCTGTAAATGTTCTGGGCGTCTAAGAGTTTGCGATCAGTTCAGCACAGATGCAGAGCAGAGATGTGGTCTGACTGAATAAAGTGGCGGCAGTAAAGCATGCCTGGCGCTCTGAGCTCATAGAGTGAGGTCACCCTTACACACACACGCTCTCACACACACTTTACGTTCAACGATTGATAGCTGGTGTCTTCTCCAGGCAACATCAGTGCACATCCCATTGAGCCGAGATGTAATTTTATCTATTGCCAGAAGCAATTCTTCCCCCTCAAAATATCTAATTACTGTGTAATTTGCTGCCATTTTGATATGAAATCCAAAAATGATGATGCTTAAGAGTAATGAGACATTAATTCAGAATCACTCCAGATAGACGTTTCGGGTGCTTTTCTTCGTGATAAGCCATGCAGTGGGGGATATTACGCAGCCTTAATGTAGATCTGCTTATTACTGTAATTTGTATGGGCAGCCTGTGTTTCATCTCCTCTTTTTTTTCTCCCCTCTTCGTTTCTCATTAACATTTTCATGATGATTTGTTGGTTGTCTGGATTGTCCCTTTTCTTTCCCTCACCAGCTCTCCTCCATTTTGCCAAACAACCAAGCAGAATTATCATCACAACAAATAGAAGTGTTAAAAAATTAAGTTCAGGAACATGAATATTGTAGGTGAGCTCATGCAACTATTTTCAAGCTGACGATAGACACACGTCATTCCTAACATTCATGTCCTTATCATATATGTTAGATTGAGGAAAACTGGAAATAAAGTTATGTGCTCTGCTTTACTCAGCAATAAACCCTTCATCAAACAGATCTATAATCAACAAGTTCTCATCATATAGAGTGAAATTAGGGAAGACATTATCATCAATGAAATATTGGCTGTGAAAACATAAGGATTACCTGTTCATCTGTGATTGTACAAATGACAAATCTCTGCATTATTCATCAAAGATAACCATGACAGCTCTTTCAGGACCTCCAATTACACATATTCTGTGACATTTCAATACGGAAAAGATACAATTAAAGCTAGAATAACCGATTTGAATAATTGCACATGTAATTGTACATTTCATTGGAAAGGCTGTCAGATGCAAAATTCACTTTTACATGGTGTTTGCATATAAATGTAGTAAGCGTCCTTACAATGACAAAAAATAATTTGCTCCTTTTATTTTTAAGCTCCAAAAAACCTAAACTGTTATCAAGTTGTCATTTTCTGAACAGTAGGATGTCATATCAAGACAAATCGCCAGTGACAGGTAAAGGGTAAAAATTGTGGTTTGAAGTAAAAATTGTATTGTTTTACATGACTATTGAGGAATTTTAACCAAAGTATGTTGCAGACACTTTATGGAGACCCTAAAATCACACAAACTGGTGGAAATGGGCATACAAATGGGCGATGCTTTGAACTCTTCAAACTATAGTAAAACAGTGCATAGTATACTCAGTCACACTGAAATTACATAAAACCCATAAATGAATGTCCTGTAAGAATGTATTTAGAAGCAAAACATAAGGGGTGAAACATATAATAATTTTTTAATAAATTGAATAAATGCCAAAAGTGTTTCAGAACAAAATTTAGCAAAAAAAAAAAAATCTAAACACCAGTTGGGGGGAAAAAAAATACAGTGAGGTTTGAATCATAGAATTACCTCTACAGACCTTCGTGGTAACAGGCCAGTGAGTTTGGTCATCTTATTGCCTGGTTAGAAGCCCTAAGATTGATAAAGAAAGCCCACTTTAGGACTACTTTCTGTAGAAATCGATATGACAGAGCCGACATGATGATTTGAGATTGACGAGCTAAAGCTGCCGTTGGTGGAGCAAAGCAAGACTGAATTCCATCTGAAAGGTATTATAGGGTCTGTCTCTAAGATACAGCACAACACCACTGCCTTCAACATTTACTAACACCTTGTTGCGCAGCTCGTGTCAGATGTTGTTTAGATCAAACTTGGAGAGTTATCTCCTAATGTTCACGCTCAATTCCCTTATTAGCATCTATCATGAAATGAATTTCTTTAGCACGGACTGATTAAAATGTCTAGTCACATCTTTCCGTTCACAACCTTAAAGTGACAAAACCCTAAAGGATGCCCACTTTCAAAGATACGAGACAGTGATTAGCTAAGACTAGCTAATTTGCTAACAGTTAGCAATGGGACACACACAAATGCCTTCAAGGTACAACAAAACTCCTATTTACTTTTATTAGCTATTGAACTGCTTGATTTTATTAATGTCTAATTAAGATGATGCTGCTGGTCAACAATGATGGATTACCCTTAATCACAAAGCAATTTTTGAAAAAGCTGAAAATATTGTACATCTGACCTTGAGACTTAAAACTCTCATTACATCTTTGTCTAGTTTAGAACTATTGCACACTTGGTCAAAATCAAGATGTGATGCAATTAAATAAATCCTGTTTAAAAAAAATGTCCAAGCAGCGTTCTTTTAGAGTTTGGCTTCGAAAACCACAGTAAAGGAGCCTATAAGCCGAGAGATCTGGAAACCCCACACCTCAGAGCCATAAGCGGAGTTGTTGATGGGCAGGAATTTGGACCCTGTGAACTTACCCAGAAAACTTGCGACAGGAGAGAAGGAAGAAAAAGAGCAAGAATATGAATTGGCAGCTTGGTGTGAACAGACTCTGTGTATCACTGTGACCTGTGCTGACACCACTGTCATCACATCTTCCGTGAGGATAGAGGAATAAGGGGGTTGAGCGAAGGGAGGGGGATGTTTTCCACAGCAGCCAAGTGGGTGGGATGGTTCAAGGCAACTCAGCAGGGGTGTAGGGGAGTCTTGGTTGAACATGGATGAATGCATTATTTGGTAGAACAGTTTTAGAATGCATGGACGTTGTGGCATGGTGAACTGTCTGTGCCACCTGTCAAGAGCTTATGTAAATCAATGTGCTATAATTTACAATTCTGTACTGCAGTACTTCTGGGAAGGTTCTCATCTGTCCGGACCATAACAGAATGTTCTAGTAGATTATTCTGGCCAACTGGATGATTCTTTGGAACTGAAATTATTTCACCATTAATCCATGTGGCCTGATGTAGGCTGAAGGTGAAGATTCCCTTGCATTTAACCTCAATACATAAAATAAACATTTAAATAAAACTGCATAAAACTGTAGTCAGGAGTGAAATGGGATGAAACAGGAGGCAGTCAGAATGCATTTCACAATATTGCATTTGTAGTCTGATAAAAGATTTTAGAAAAGGGTGTACAAATCTGCTACTCGAGAGCCACATTCATATTAAACTGACCTTTTCCATCAAACAATCCTAGAGCTTTCAAGTTACACTTAGTAACACCTTAAATGTCTGAACTTGAAAATTTGCAGGACAATGGCCCATCAGGAGCAAAATAGGATGCCCCTGATGCCAAGGGTGCCCAATCCTGCTCCAGGCAGGCCACTGGCATGAATTATTTCTGCAGTATCCCTGCTTGGAAGTTTCTAGTGATTTTGAAGGCACTGATCAGCTGTTTCAGGTGTGTTTAACCAGGGCTGAAGATAAACTGAAAAGTGATTCTGAAGGAGCAGGACTGAACACCCTTGGAATACACATGTCCAAGATTTCAAGAAATGTCTTGTTTCTGTAGCTTTTCTTGATCTGAGCTTTCCATAAACACAATACCACAGTACATTGGTGTCTTCTGCAGGGTTTAGCTTCAACTTAAATTAAACACCTATACTAGCTAATAATGGTCTTAATAGGAATGCAAGAGACCTCAAGGCAGGTTTGTTGGGGCAATTTAAATTATCCAAATTTGAAACCTCAGCAGTAACTGGTGTATTCAAATTAGATACCCGACTCTTTAAAACTGGACCTCTGGGGGACATGCATTTGGGATGCAAATTACTATTAGGTCTTGGTTGGGAACCTGTGATTGGATTACCTGAGTACCAAATACTATACCAGGAGTAAACAACAGCCTCCTTCACTCTGAAACAGTCTTCTCAAGTCTTCTCTAGAGTGTTCCTCCTTGTATTTCGTCCAACAAGGTTAAATGCAGAGGAATGCCCATCAGCCACAACTGGTAAAGCCTCTCGTATGAGAGCTGAAATGTCAGAGAAACAAAGAAAAACATGTCCAGTTGACTAGAATGATGTATTACAACATATGCTATAATCTGAAATCCTAGACAAATCCAACTCTACAAGCCTGCTTGCAATGCCTGGCATTCAGATTCTCTGAGAAGCAGATATCAGTGTCAGTGGCCCCAGTAGCTATTAGTTCTCAGTCATTCAGTCCATTGAGTCCACAGTAATCCTACTCAGAGTCACTCACAGCTTTAGCGCAGCACTCGTATCAGTTGCGTAATCTATCAATTGATTAGCCTTCCATCACAGAGCCTGCAGTCATCCAGTAAAATGAAGTTCACTGTCTTCCCACCACTATAAACAACGATGAGGTAATCAGTCTAATCGGATCTCTTTGTCCCCTTACTCCAAGGTTCTGGACAATCTTTGCTAAAGGTAATATTACCTGTCATCTTCCAATGTCTGAGCTGTTATTGTGGTTTGAGCTCCTGGTTACCGTTTATTCATTACAGCGCATGACGTAATTCACCTTAAAGTATTTATATTAGTGAGCTTAAGGAGAAAATGGCAACTTTCTGAGAAACAGTGGAGGCTTGTGAGACTTCACAGCACTTATTAAAATGTGCAAGCTCATAAGATAAGCATACATGTCATCATGATGGTATTACAGAGTCTATGATTCCAGAGGAATGACAGCGTGATGAAGTACAGTAATATGATTTATCAGCTAATGCACATTTGTAACTGAAGCCTCAAGCCCTGGAACCAGCCACTGGCTCATCCAACAATTCTGCCAAAGCTTGAGTCTCATCTCTGCAATGGAGAAATATAGGAAGATGTGATACTAGGTTGGCAGAAGAAAAGGTAAAAGGAGAACGGTTGCCACTGTCTTTGACTCTCAAAGACAAGGCACATGTACTATGTTTGGCAGTGCACTCCCAGACTTAATATCTGAGACGGTTACTGGCACGGTTACATCAGTGCTGGCATGGGCGGCACAGACTGAGAGGAGACATTACTCTGCACTATCCATTTCCCCCTGCGACGCACACTGATCTGCAGATATTAGCATGATTACATTGTGAGATAAGGAGCTGATAAAACATCACATCATGTTTCCTTCCTCACAGCACGCTTATCAGGCTTGAATGCTACAATCAGAGGTTATCTGAACAATTAATCATTTTATTTTATGGCAAATGGAATCTCTAGATTTTTGACGATAAGTGTAATGTAATTTAATGTGTAATAGCAGCACAACAATGCTTTGGATCCATAATTGGCCTAATGCAATAATCGCATAAAGAATTAGCTTGAATTGTTTTCAGGTCAAGCAAAATTATATAAGCTTTAGTCGTCAGGTTCAAAAGAAGTTCAGAAATACTAGGTTAAAATTGCATGATCTAACTGAGGCTGAAATACCAGAGTTAAGGAAGGACATTCCAGTAGGTATTCAGGTAAGGGTTTGCATATTGTCCTCATCACTAAACGTCAATTTGTGCAAATTATTTGATCAATAAAGATATAAAAGTATAAAATTATATTTAATGCTCAGAAGTAAAATATATATACACACAATTAAATTAAATTAAATTAAATTAAATTAAATTAAATTAAATTAAATTAAATTAAATTAAATTAAATTAAAT
>JAUCMT010000036.1:14306565-14324240 GCA_032357475.1 Enteromius thamalakanensis
TAAATATATATACTTTTTTTCTAACACACATATACTATATTAATAAATAAATGTGTGTGTGTTATAAAATAAAATCTACTCACACACGCACATTTTTAGAAACATTTAAATTTCTTTACTGTCAATTTATAAATATATTTATATACACGAATATACACACACACAAGTGTATTCCAGATGTCATGTCACTGACCCACATGCAGCGATGTTGTTGCAGTTGTGTTGAAAACGTACAATTCACCTCTTGATTTATTAAAACATTTTAACATAGTTAAAACAGTGATTCCAGCAGAGCTCCACACAGTATAAATAACAGATGTGACCTACAGGGGACATATGAGGTGACAGCCAGGGGAACGTGTATGTTATCATGAATATGAAAATGCTTCTCAGTGATCTGGAGAATTAAAATCCACCCCTGCTCCTCCCTTGAAGGAAAAAAAAAATATCAAGGAAAAAAAGCACTTTCCATCAGCACTACCTCATACTCGGTGCCAGAGTTGAGTGCCTCAGCTGTCCTGCTGTTATGTTCCAACAAGCTCTAACTACTCTATAATCCAAAATAACGGCAGCTTTGAGGGGCCTGACAGACCCTGTTTTGAGCTAATGGTCACTCTGTGGAAGGGTAATGTAATAATTTCAGTAGAAAGAGAGTGAGGAGAGGTGTGGTAGGGGAATTGTATGAGAGAAAGGGGAGGGGAGAAGAGAGGGGTTGATTTAATCTCTTCCTGTCCTCTCTGGTCCCACCTTTCTGCCTCATGTCCGACAGACATAAGGAAATGAGCAGATTAATCAAAATTAGATTCCCTTTACCACACTTAGTGCGCAGCAGCAGTTGGCGTTGAGCTCACGCAGGAAATGAGGCGCTCCAACACCTTAAATTCAGGTTGATTACAGATGATCTTAGAGCTCCGGGAGGCAGCAGACATTCAGCATATTCTTTCTTGGGCTACTGTAGGTTCAAACCTTCCTATTATTAACAGAGAATTTCTTCCGCTAGGTAATAGAATTGAATTGAATTGCGTAAGCTATTTAAATCTATTGATTCAATATGTAGGCCATGCAGTAATGCGTGTAATGCAGGGCCATTTTGTGATGTACTTGGTTATAAAATTATTTCACTCAAACATAAATGTCTGATTATTGTTTTCTCATCTACATGCCATTTTAAGCCTATGGACTGTTAAACATAAAGGTGCTTAAAATGTTCTTCACAGCGATGGCATAGAACAACCATTCTTGTTTTAACAAAGAAACATATTTTTTATTCATCACAAAGAACTTTTGTGAAACAGAAAGGTTCTTCAGATGTTACAGATTCTTTATGGAACCATTTAAACAAAAAAAGGGGCGGTCTTGTATGGCATAATGAAGCACCTTTATTTTTAAGAGTGTGTTATTTTGACACTAAAAGAGATACTGTATTTTGAAGAAATTGAATGTTTTTTTTTTTGTCAACAACATAACAAATGTTATGGAAGTTATTTTAGCATTTTTGAGGAGAGCGAGCAAATTTGACTCATTATTCACTAGAAAACTGATTCTCCATTCTGGAGCAAAAAACTCACTATAATTGTAACTAAAAGTACCTTACCATATACTGCGAAAAAATGTCACATTATTTACCATTAGATTAAATGTACTGAAAAATACTGTCAACTATGGAAGCCGTTTTCCAGCACTAAATAATTTTTTATTTTTTTTTTCTCTCAAAATAGTGAGATTTAAACTTGATATTGCAAGTAAAAAAGTCAGAATTGTGAGATATAAAGTCGCAGTTAGGTGAAAAAAAGACAGAATTGTGTGATATAAATTCGCAAATCCAAATTAAAATGTCACTTTACAGTATATCTCAGAATCCTAACTTTATTACTCGCAATTGTGTGAGATAAAATGTCTCACAACTTGACCAACATCTGCTCAAACACTCACTTAATCAACAACGAAAACTACTTAAAATGGGCCAACAGATCAGAATTCAGGTCAAATAAGCCCTCTTGTTTTTAATATACTCACTCTAGTCAATGGCCTGCTCTGACACACATGGTGTAGGATGTCAAGAAAAGTCCTAATGCTGTGCGTTAGCAGAAGCAGCCTCCTCTCTCTCAATGCTACTGTCGGTGCCATTGATTGTTGGTAATGGAGCTGCCCGGCCCTGATAATGCATGATGTAATTGTCAAAGGGGTTTAATCTATTTATTGTAAGTGGGATTGAAAGGAGCCTCATCCAAACTTCCCATTTCATGGAGACAGACAGAATTCAAGCGAGAGAGAGGATGAAAGACAGCATGATAGAAGGGAAAGCTAGAAAGCCTGTTTGTGCTGGGGGTTGTGCGGGCTTACTGATGGAAACCTTGCTAGATAGGGGTCTTTCATTCACCCCCTGACATTGAAAAGAGTGTGGGGTCTCTTACTCAATCGAAAATTTCTATCATGTCACCCTGGCTCAATCCCTTCAGGCCACAAAAGGAAGGTAATAGTGGCTTATTGCATATAGGACTGCATATACACTACACTGAGCAATGCTTTTCAATTACCACCACCGCCGCTGCCGCCGTCGAGCGAGGATATATAACACATATTTTGGAGGCAAAATGCTTAGGTCAGACATGCATCGAAATAAAATATACCTTGTCTCATTTAATTTGACAGTTGTCCTTTCAAGCTAACGCGCAGAGGTCGACGTTTGGTGCGCGACTGGAAAAACAGACAGGTGCTACGAGGTGACTGAAGCTTGTGGGTGTTAGCGTTACCACAATCGCACTCGCAAATTGCACACATCTAGTTAACGAGCCGGCCTGTGCTTTAACACAAATACAGTCGGTAATGATGTCAAACACGACCGACCGTGAATCCCAACAGTCTAAAAGCAAGCGTCCCTCATTAGACTAACCTTACGCTGAGCTGTTTATGGGTTGGTCGGGAATGTCAAGCTAAAGCTATTTATAGATCAATATCAAACAAAAGAGTGTCATCCCCTCTGGCCAGCCGTTACCCAGAGCACGGACCCCTAAATCAAAGTCATTCATCATGTTTTTGGGGAAGAGCTTCTTGGGGCAGGGGGGGCTATATCCCAGTGTTGTCCAGTGAGAGAAGATGCATTAATTAGGTGCATGTAGGGATAGCAGAATGCAGTCGGGATCTGTAATAGATTCCTCCTGGAATTGATGAGCTTGTTTGTGAAGAGGGGCAGCGGCAGACACACCTCTGAATCTCCCCACAATAACACTAGATGCACTTTGGGGACGTGAGACCATTTAAACAGAGCAGTACACTTCCATAACACCTCTAGCTTGCTCCGTTCTGGGTAAATTTTCCATTTTTAGATGTCTGGTTGCGCCGCCAAGACACACAAACACGCAGCTGCATGCGTGAGCGTAAACATTTAGCTTGACGCGTTGTTTACATTAGCTCAGTAATGTACACCAGCCCTATTTACACCATTTAGCAATTAGCAAGCTAGCTCTGACAAAATATGAAGTACAAACACAAGCAGTTATCTTTCTTCATCATCTCTCATACGTAAATGAGTGTTTGATTTTGTTCATGCAAATGTGAATTTCAATTAACTGCAAATTTTAACAGGGACTTAGCGGTGCGTTGTAGCCTGTCTGTTTTTCTTGCCAAAATAAATTATGGATACACAAATAGCATTACACAGCGGAGATAATTACAGCTCTCAAAAAGCATCCTTTAACATGCAAATACATCACTTTGCTTTCTCACACAAAGTTCAATCAAAGACGAGCAGGTAAATCCAATCAGCGGCGCAGATTTACGATCCGTTTTATATTTGGATCACACAACCCCCACACATTAAAAAAAAATCCCTTTTTAAGCTTTTATTTGTATTGCATGCACAGTTCTGACTTAAAAAGCAGAGAAGAAATTAGATGGGTTTATATGCTGATGGAGCTGACATATCAGGGTAGTCATGGCTCATATTTACAGCCATCGAAATGCTTTCACAGCCAAACAGACTTTCACTCACAGAACAGATTTCAGAAAATTGCTTTGGTATCAAGACTGCCTATATATGTGAGAATTGCGTCTAACGGATCAGTGAGGAAAGAACTGCCAATATAAGTGCAACTCAAATATTATAGTATACTAAGAGAATTTTGAGTTAGGTTAGGTTAATGACCTGCATAAAACTAACACACATACACAAACACACACATACAGTATATATATATCCACCAAGTCAAATATTGTGGTACCCAAAAAATATTTAGACACCTAAGGGCTATAGAAATATCACATTTTAAAAATGTATGAATTTAACTGCATTGAATATCAAACAAAAAAAGTCTGATAAAAAAATAACTGCAATATTGTCTCTGGTTCAAAAAGTGCTACTAAGTTAAGGTAGGTCTAGGAAACTGGCTAGCATTCTTTACAGTTTGGTTTGACATTTTGTAATCTAATGCAATTTAATTAATAGATTTTTAAAGAGTTGCTTAAGGGTACAGACATATTTTGTAGACTAAACTGACTATATGTAGTAGTATACTGTATATAGCCTAGCAGGAAGAACTTTAAATCCTTTATATTCATAAAGGCTGATCAAAAATACAGTAAAACTATTATATTGTGTGCTATATATCTATTTTAAAATGTACTTTATTATTTAAGGCACATTAGAAGTATCAGCATGATTCCTGAAGGATCATGTTACACTCAATACTGGAGTACTGGAATATATTTAAATATATAAAGTTATTTGCTATTTTATGTTTGCATTATCTACTTGAGAACTTTTCTAAGTGCATGTGCACAAGACCCAATATACAGTTTTTCATAAGCCGGTCTACCAGAAAGTGTCTACCAAGAACTGACGTTAATATTGATATGTAACCCATCTTCTGAAAATCAAAGGTTAATTCTCCAAGCCTGCAGAAATTCTTTTGGTATCAATCTGTCACAGAAGAACTGACCTCATCCGAGCCCTAAATCTCTCTCCTGTCAAACGGAGCATCCAGAATGCGGAAGTTGTGAACTTGTGAGAAGTGAGGATCAATACTGCAAGGACAGGCTGAACGATCCGGCCAGAGACAATGTATTTGGTGCCTGGGTCCACACGGTCAGCCATTAATCCACTCAGCAATAGCAGACCATGCTCAACACCCTCATGCCAGAGGAACAAGTGGTGTGTAAAACAGCCTGACGTCAGCCCTAGACATTACTGCACAACAGCCAGATAAATCCATATTAACGGGCCTACGAGAAACTCTGCTGCATACATGTGCCGCAGACAGCCCTCCGACTGTGGAGAAATACGAGCAGGGCTTGTCATGTGTGTCATGACAACATACTCTTCCTGATGCATTTCACCATTATTGTGGTCTGTAGCAGTGCAGTGTGGGAAATGAGATGGATGGATCATTAATGAGAGACTATAACGACCTGAACTATAAGCTAACAAGGAAACTGTATAGCAGACACAGCACCTGCTGTGGAGAGTGATCTTAAAGGAATACGAAAACTCTGTCATCATTTACTCACCCTCATGTCATCCCAAAATCGCATGACCGACTTTCTTCCATGGAACACAAAAGGGTAATTTCTGGTATATCCTAGCAACTGCAAATACAACATAAACGAAAAAGAGGGAAAAAGCATAACAAACATTTCATTAAAGCAGTTCATATGACTCATATGATATTGATATGTTAAAGTCTTGCCGGAATGATTGTGTTTAGAGCACACATCAACACCACCATAAATCGCTACTGCCATGGGGGAACTCATTACTTTCTTTAATTCTATCTAATTATGGAAACTATTTTAACCAAAACTATTTAGCCAATGTTGATATATTTGTTAGTGTGTAGCTAGAACTTTATTTGAATTTTTGAGTAAAGGGGTCATAAGGTATTATTCACATACTGTACATTTGTGTTTCTCCTCAAAGAGAAATGAGTTGAATTGTACAAAGCTCATCATTCTAGAAAGGTGAGGTATGCTCTGATTGGCCACCAATCCAGTGCACTGTGATTGGCCAAATACCGCAAGCATGTAGTGGAAATTTTACGTTCCTTAGCATGTCATGCCGTGTCCCAGCGCTATGACACAAAAACAATAAAAAGACATTACAAACAAGGCATTTGTTGCATCCAGTGGGGACATAATTACTGATTATCGTGACTTTTGTGTGTGTATCGTGTTGCATTGCTCCTCGTAAACCATGTATCTGTGACCGTAATAACGACAAACAACAAGTTGCTCAAAACTCACGTCTAATAGCAAGTTCTTTTAATAAGAAAATGTAACTTACTTAAAAGTTGTGAGTCAGAAGCGCCAGACTGTTCTTGCAGAGGTACAATTGCTCCATTTTATAGTCTCTTATTTCCAAACACCTACGTATGAGCTTCTCAAAAGAAGAATATATTTTATTTTATTGTAATAGCAATTGTGTGAGGAACAAACATGTTAAAGAGTTTGCATTTTAAGGGAATTAGTTTTGTGATCAGGATCAGAAGGTTCATTAACAAGATGATTTGTCTACACATCAGATTCTCTGATTAACTCTAATAAATGAAATAAGAAATATTTGCAATACGGCACATGAGACAAATGACACACTTCTTGTGTTTATTGTCTTTTTGGAGCCAGTTCTCATTTTACTTTCAATATATGGAATGAAGTGACTATTATATTTCCTTATTTTTTTCTTCTTTTTCACAGAAGAACATCACTTAAGAAGGCGAAGGCATTTAACATCCCACAAATATATCTCAAGATACTGGTCGATTCCAATGTAATCAGGTGTCCAAACACCCACAGACGCCAAAAGTGTTTTGTTTGAAGTCCAACAACTTTTTTTGTGGCAGAGAGCACATAAAATGTTTTATTTATATTTCATACATAAATAGTGGGGTGTTTGGTGCCATCCCAGCGCTCTTCACATTTCTCTCTGACAGTATCAGTGCTCGCCATCATGCACCAAGCTAGAAATAAATTGCATTTTGACTGGTGATTCACTAGCAGGAAAAGCATTGCAATATAAAAACATGAATAAACAAAATCGCTCATGAGCACATGTGCAGTAGCACAGGGAGGTAATCTACTTTAGGCAAGGCCCTTGAAATTAACTCTCAGAATCTGCACACACACATGCGCTAAGAAGATTAATCAAATATTTTCCTTGGCCACCCTATTCAAAGGTACCAAATTCAAAACATTATGGTAATTATTTAGTACATTTACCCAGGAGCTATTGTACGGCCACAGGTAACGCAAATTGAAGGCTGACTGCAAGGGTCTTATCAATGCTCCAGATCAGACCCGTCGGGCCAAAACTGGCCGTCCGTACAGAACGATGGTGTAAGCACATGTTCGGCTTTAAGTTAGCCAGCAGAAACAGACAATGCTAGAAGGCATTAGACTGAGACAGACTGAGCTGAATTTTGAAACTGGTTTACTTTGGACACCAGGCTCAGATAGAGCAGAAAGGCTTACAAATGAGAATTTGGGAATTAAATTATTATTTCAGGTATCCTGCACAGCCTTTAAAACGGGATTTTAAAATCCAGGTATTTTGGGAGACTTTAGTTTGTCCTCGAACTAGTGGTGGGGTGGAAGGGTTAGTGGAGTACAGTTCTAAAAGTGTGAAATAAAGTCTTAAAATACAAAAAAAAAAATCATATATATATATATATATATTTATATATATATGTGCACAGACTTCAGAGGACAGATCCAAATGAAAATAAAAAAAGAAAGAAAGACAGAAAACATGGTCTGTCTGGGTTTTCAGGTAAATGGCTAGTGTTTCTACATTTCTGAATACTCAGTTACAGTTTCTGTGAAATGGATAAGTATTAGGTCTCAATGCTTCTCAGCATACAACTGCTGTCCTAAACAGAGCAAGATGATGAAGGACACTGAACATCAATTATTAAATGGAACCATTTTTATTCAGAATTGGGTTTGGGGAAATAATTGGAAAATCTGGATTTTTTTTATACACTCTCTGCTTTTCCTATCCTTTCCCTCAAAAAGATTATAGCATTTCTCCGATGAAGACATCTTGTGTTGTCATGATCTGGAACTTATTGTAAATCTAAGCTGTGTCGCTGGTGAGCAGCTGGGTATTTTGTAAGCCAAAGTCAACTTTAGGTCTGTGATCTGTTGAGTTCTGCCACGGTAGAACGGTCTGTCCCTCAGTAAGCAGGGAGAGGATGTAAACAGCTTGTCTGCAGACTGAACTAACATTTCAGATTTATCTGCCTTTTTTAAAGCTGGGGTGACCATATCTCATTGGTCTCGTTTGGTTTTAACATTGTATTGTTGAAAGTCATCTAAAGTTCAGGCCTGTTCTCTTTTTAGCTTTTTTTTTTTTAAAGCAGAGCCACTTTACTAAACATTGAGCAAACTGTACCAGATTGATTTGATACATATCAGTGGTGCTGCAAAAACTTCACAAACTCTTTCATCTTCTAAAAAGTTTGATGTGCATCTGCTGTTGCACTTGTAGAACGAGAAAACTTGTATTTCCACTACAAATTGAAGCTTCTACAGTCGTTGGACAACTTCTGTAACTCATTTCTTTTTGACCTAGATAGTCCATCAAGTACCCCCAAATTGCAACCATTTAATTTGGATTTAAATGTGTTTCATTTTACGTTACAACTAGTGCTGACAGTTTATTTACTATTTACAAATAAAAACACACAAATACAGTATAGGCTACTGTTTACTTGCCTCTTAATTTTAGGTAAACCAGTGAGCAATACGGTTTAAATAATGGCACAGCAGACTCCTTGAATAGTTATAAGAAACCAAAAAAATTAAAGGATTAGTTTTCCCAAAAATCCTAAAATATTTGCAAACGCATCTTTCTATGATTAAAAAGGAATAGGAGTACAGAAAAGACTTTGGCCACCAGCGTCCCATTGAAAGCTTTTGTCCATCTTAAAAAATCTGAAACATATTGAGTCATATCTAGGGATGTAACGGTATCAAAATTTCACAGTACAGTAATACCTCGGTATGAACAGCACGGTACGGTATTTATTGAATCATTTACATAAAAAACAAAACTAATTAAAAGGCTCAAAAAAGTGCCAAAAGTGTTTATTAAACAGTTTACTTGAACACTGAACATATCAATGGTACACACATTAGCCATCTATTTGTAAACTTTGAAACAGGAACTTGAAACTCAGGAACATTTTTAATAAAAAAAAATTATTAAACCTTCCACACATCCGATTTAGATTGCTAGATGAAGTCATATATCAATTTGCATTATCATTACGTCAGTGTGTCATATTATTTTTCTTCTCTGTGGTCAAATAATGTTATTCAATGCACCCTAATTCTCAATATAACTGTTTTCACTGATATTTTAATGGTTTCTGTTGTCAGAAAAAGGGAATGAATATGAAATAGTGACAGAAATGCACGCCATTATAAGGCCTACTGAACTAGCTAAACCTTACAAGATGTTAATCTAGATTAAAATCCTTATTTATAATCGCTTATAATTATATTTATAATTCATAATAATGAAACCAAGTACACATAAGATATAGACAATGGCTATCCTGTGATTTTGGGCTCTATTTGCATGGAAAATAGAGTTAGAAGCAACATAATATCTATTTTAACTGAAAGCCGTGCTCCTCTCAGCCTCTCGCTGAACAGAACAGACGCAGAGAGAGGTGTGCGCGCTCCGAGAAAACAAGGGCTCGCACTTGCGCAGCAGTACCGGAGAGGTTTGTCCAAGAAGTCTCTAGATTTGCCACTAGTCGCTTTTAGGGAAAAATGTCGCCAAGGGGGTCTGAAAAGTCGCTAAGTTGGCGACACCAACAGACCGCAAAGAATGATGGGCACGCTTGGGCTGATGGGAATTGTAGTTCCCGCTACCTCCCGTTGGCTCCATTCGCCTGAGCAAATATTCTTCAGAAGACCTATCGTTTTATCGAGTCATGCGACCACGGTAATATCGAAAAAATATAATATTAATATTGTAATATTGGTAATATTGCGGTATGGTATTTACAATACCGTTACATCCCTATTCTTTATACAATCAACATTCACCGTGTAAATGTGATTTTTGGCTTATACACTCCTAAAAATATAGAGTTCTTCACAGAAACGCCATAGAACAACCATTTTTAGTTCCACAAAGAACCCATTCAGTCAAAGGTTCTTTAAAGAACCGTCTCTTTCATACCTTTTGTATAATCTAAGAACCAGAAAGGTTCTACAGATGTTAAAAGTACTTGGAACCGTTTAGACAAAACGTACTTGAAGCATATTTATTTTTAAAAGTACAAATTTCTTTATTTCTCTTGTGACGTTGGTGCTAAAAGAGCTTTTAGATGGTTATTAGGACATTGGTGTGCCGTTCACATGGACTGATCTCATAAATGCTATTATTGTTACATGACTTTGAAGCGTTATGGGATTGTGTGTTCGTGGTTCACAGTTGGAGCCTGTTTGGTTGTATGGAACAAGTACAGCTTTTATAGTTGAATTGTGCTGGTGTTTCTGTTGTCCAAACTGCTGAAAACTTCAGTTCATTCATCAATTGTGTGTCAGGATCGGAGCGCTCTGTTCTCTGCCTCATTGTCTGGTTCACGTAGGAGGGAAGCGGAGGAGGAGAGTGCGTGTAGAGTCATTCATCCTTAAACCTTTCCTCCCCCATCTGCTCGTGTGTCATCGCATGTCTGGCAGTGATGCCCAGGTGACTTGATCGCAGCGTGAGCTGGAGGCACGGCACTGGTTGAGGCAGTCTCATTCGGAGACTGAGATTTTATTCCAAGTGAATCATAGGAATAACAGGCAAACATCCGATGAGTTCTTCAGGCTGTGAATTGTTACTCAACTGGCTTTAGACTAGTTGTATAGATCCACACTGTAGTCTCTTTTTAACTTTTATTGACCATATTAACCTTGGTAACTGTTACCATCTGTCAATGTCTGACAGATGGTCTTTTCTAATGATGTTCTACAGACACCTGCGTGTATCAAATCATATGGTAAAAAATTAATTGAGAGGATTTAGAAAAAAAAAAAAAATTATTTATTACTAAAATCAACATCATCTTAAAAGCTGCCTTTTGGGTTGCAGTAGGAAAAATGTCTGAGTATGGGATAACCGATACCAATAATGTATAATGTAGACATAAAATGGCACTTCTTGCCAACAGAAGCTGAATAGAGTAATGGTATCGCCCTGATTATAAAGGAGATTAAACCAAGGAACGGTTAAGACCAACTAGGCCTCGACTGGGACGACAGCAGCTTTCTGCTTCCTGCTTGTACATAGTTTTTTCTTGCTGTTTCCTGCAATAATGAGGAGATCAAAGCTGAGACAGCAGCGCATTCAATCCTCTGCCTGTGTTCAAAGGCTGTCTTCTCTTTGAGGAGAATCACCTTTCTGCTCAAGTCCCCTGCTGATTTTAACAGCCCCATATAGCACAGCACCCACTCTTGATGTTTACCCTATTCTGATGGCGAGAAAGCAAGAGATAGCCAAAGCGTTTACTGCAGCCATATTAGAACTCCAATAAGAGGAACTGCAAGAGTTAAACTGCTTTCGTTATACATGATTGCAGCAATATCCCGTAATCTACAGAACACGTAGAGCTTCTTCATTACTGACGGGATGTCTTTTTGATTACAATCAGGCCAAAACGAAGATATTTTTGGGAGTTTGATTTACAAGCGTGTCCATATTGCACCTTTCTTAACAGCAGTCGTTTTTGTTGCGTTTGTATTTTGTTATTCAGAGGAAAGCACACAACACATATTCATCAGGATGCTCACTAACAGTGGCTTATTTATTTCTGAGCAAAGAACGTTAAAATAACCACGGTCAAGGCACAGAGAGGTAGTAAAAACACTATTAAAATAGTTCATGTTAATGCCTTTTGTGAGCAAAGAAAACCCCAAAAATGTCTTAATTTGCATTTGGAAGATTATTGAAGGTCTTATGGGTTTGGAATGACTGAATTTTCATTTATGGGTGAACCATACCTTTAAGGGCAGCATTTGGGTCAGGGCAACAATATATGATGTCGTTCCTCAAAATCTTTGGTAGAAGTAAAAGAGTGTATTTGCGCTCTTCTGAATCATAGTATGAGTGCACTTTTCTGTGTTTTTCAGTTGTTGGACTCATCTCGGCATCTCTTGTCGCTGAACTGTCAAAACGCCAGCTAGCTGACTTCACGTGGTTGGTAGTGTGACTCTGGAATGTGTGTTTGTGTGGGTGGCTGAGTGTTATGGTTGTGGTTGAGATTTGGCTTGTTCGGCGAGGTGATCTGGCCTGCGGTTTGGGTGACACGGATGGTGGGGGAAATCCCACAATTGTGACGCAGCGCCCTGTTGATTGCATCAGCACCCACCCACACGGTGTTTGACGTACACAGTGGTAAACAATGTGTAATTTTGTACGGTTTTCTGAAAGGGTGGGATGTTGACATTCAGCTGTCTCTACACCATTGACATTTCGGCTACTCGGAATAAAATCTCTTTAGTCAGCCGATTATCTGGCAACCCACTTTAGTATATAATACAGTAATGTGGTGTTTTTTGGTTATGCATTGATTTTGTTTGGAATGTGATTCTTCGCATTTACCTCATAAAACCTTGGTTTTGTTGTGAATTTATTTTTAGTTAGACTAGTGGTGGGCTTTCAGATTATGAATCATTTGCATGTGTTGCATCGCTTAGTTTGAAAACAAGTGAATTTAGACCATTCATTTGAAATCTTCAGTATTTTGGAAGTATCCAGTAATTTAGGTCTTAATTGAAATTAATGTGTAACAGTATTTTAAGCTCATTAAATTAGTATATTGAGTACATGTACAGAAAATATCTCTCCTGCTCGCGCAAACACTGTTATTTTTGTCATTCGTGGGGCGGGGCTTGGTGTTTTAGTTACAACAACCCAACCCCCACGCGCCGCCTACGACGACGATGCCATCGTCTATCCCAATGTTTCACATTAAACGATTATACGATGCCAAATTGGTCGACATCGCCCAACCCTACTATTGAAAGCGGGAGTGTGCTCACTTGTGTGTGCGGCGAATGCACGTTTGTGTGTGTGTGTGTGTGTGTGTGGCGGAACTGCGCCGTGCGCCATACAGAAGGCACAACTTAATGTAGATTTTGGTCACATCTAACTCGACACTGTAGATATTTTGTTGTGTTCAGCAACATTCATATGAATATTCATATTAGAATATTAGGGTACTCAATCTGCTTTTTTCCCCCCAGTTGTGTTCAGGTAGTGGAGCACCATGCTGCTGATATCGATGTTTATCACTGTCCCAACTGTGAGCCCATCCATGGACCCTCCATGAGTAAGTGTGTGCATCTTCACACGTTTCTCAACTGCTTTTGTTGTGTTCCAGGATCAGTCTCGTGAATGTTTCCATCTCTTTTGCAGTGAAAAAGCGCAAGAATTGGCACAGGCATGACTACACTGAGCCAAACGATGGCACGCGACCCGTTCAGGCAGGAACTGCTGTGTTTGTACAGCAACTCCAGGCCAGGAGCTTTGCCAGGTACAAGCACCTCTGGATTAGGGATGTCAAATTTTGTCAATTATCTCTACAATCAATCATAGTTTAAATTAATCTTTAACCTTAATACTGCAAAATGCATCTGGGCATCTATTGCCGGGGTATGTGCAAATAGCTCTCCAAATGCCTCGCTCGAATCGGGAATTAAAATAAAATGATTTCAAACGAAAGCATGGCACCCGGAGCTGTGACGCGCGGTCAGTGATCGCTTCAAACCACCGGCACACCTACGGCAAAACATAGGCCTCCTGTTAGCCATCTGAAACATTTTACTGTGAGTATATATACACAAGTGAGGTACAAAGCTTTGTTAATAAGCAAAATAATTAGTTTGCAGGCAAATATTACATGGCGACCATGCTTTTGGATCTATGGCAACTGGAGAGCATGCATGGGGGGTCAACAATTTATTGATTTTTGGGGTGTTTTTCCCCCAAATCTTCGCTATCTCAGCCTCTAGATTCGCAGGTTTATATTATTGTTGTTTTATTTTTAATCATTGTTGTGGTAAACGCGGGGGAATGAAAGATTAATAATTCTTTACTATCAATTAAATTGTTCTCGCATTAAAGTTAATTCATGGGTTTTCTCAGAAAAAGTTAATGAAAAATAGTTAGTAGCCACAAATTGATATGTCGCAGGAACGACTGAACACGTTTTAGGAAATGAATACATCGGTGCTGTTTGCGTCGGCAGCACTGGCAAAGTGACATGCCCACAAACACGATAATAAAACATGACTTATTACTACATTTCAATGCAAAATAACTGTTGTATCTGTTTTAATGTAGGTTTAAAGTTTGGATCGTATTAAAAGCGTAGTTTGTATAGTAGTAAATTATTTACATTTGGTTGCGCGTGTTTTGTGCATGAGCTGCACGCACTCCAAAATGAAACTGGTTAATCGAGCACGATAGCTTTAATCAAGCTCTTATCGACAATTAATAGGTCATCGATCCCTACTCTGGATAAAAGCTTGATTAGACCTTTAACTCTCCTACAGTGTTTTTTTGATATAATCATAAGTTACATCTAGGCTTTGGAGTTTGCTCCTACCTGATAAGACTTGCAATTGATCTCTGTGCGTCTTGAATGTTTCAAAGTGGCCATGAGATTCTGGTGCCAATGCAGGGGAGCCAGGTGACCCAGCGCTACCTGGAAAGGGACGGCTTCCATTACCCTATAGCGGTCCAAGGCCTGGATGGACTAGGGCTTAAACTGCCCCCTCCCTCATTCTCTGTCAGCGATGTGGAGCATTACGTGGGTAAGAGATCAATGTGTGTGTACACTGCATTTACTATCTATCAGATAACAGCTCGGGAGAGCGTCTGGCAAGTGGGGCACTAGAGCAAAAAAGACGAATTATAATTTAATAGGGGTCTCATAACCAGACCCCTATTAAAGCTGTGCAGTTGAATATATTTATATGCACACATATATAAATTGCTGTTCTTTTAATGTTTGTCGCAAGATTTTATCTAATAAATACATGCATTCAAACATAACATGCTTATTAGATTGTATTTACTTTTTTTCATGATTTAAGTTTTTTTTTGAGTGAAGCATTAAAAAAAAACCTATTTGTAAAAAAGCATTTGGGTTCAAACCTCTGTTTGGTTTTAATGTAATCTTATTTAAGCTAACAAGTCTGGGGTTTTTTTTTGAACAACTTTAAACTCATTGGACTGGAAAGTATTAGATTACCAAGTGGCATTGTGATTGTGTTTATCCGTCCGTGCCGGAAGTGAATGGGCTTAGACCCGACTCCTGTACAGCTGTGGAGGTTATCTTCTCTCTCCTCTACATTAGGCCTAAAACATTTCATCTCCAGTTACAAAGCTGTTGTACAGCACAGTCAGTCTGAGCTCAGGTTCCCAATAGGGCTGTTTTATCTCAACGCTTATGTTACATGGCTCCCTCTTTCGCACGCCGCTGATCTTTAAGCTGGAAGTGTTTTAATAGTAACAGGTGTCGAGGGGAAGAGGTGTGTGCGTGTGAGAGCGAGAGACCAAAGGAGAGGGGGTAGCGGGCCACTGATCAGATCATATTACCCAGCCAGTCGGGCACAGACAAAAGGCCACTACACTTCTCTGTCTGTCACTTCTGCCATTTTCTCCCTACACTTGCTTTTCTTTTTTTAGCAAAGATAAGTACACATTATAAGAAACACTTATTTGTCCATATATGGCCAAATTTAGAGAAACATGTTGTGTGTGTGTGTGTGTGTGTGTGGTCAGACTTTAACAAATTGTTTGCTACATTACTTATCAGAACAATTTTAAACAGAACGCATCATTAACTGAAATATGTCACTATAGATTTGGAATATTCTGTGGAACATAAAATAAGAGGTTTGGCAGAGTGTTCAAGCTGCTCTTTTCCATATGATGAAAGTTAATGGAGACTGGAACTGTCTTAAATTTTAGTCTGTTTCTTAAGAACTGTTATTGAATATATTGAAGTGAAATGTAATAATAAAGCTTAATCAAACTAAAATACTGGATGAAAAACTTAAAAATGCAAGAAAATGCGAAATGCTGCCTTGGCATTTGAATTTGAAATACTAAAACTGGAATAATTATTTAATTAAGTTAAAGATATATAGAAATAATCAAATGATTAAAATGACAGAAACGCATTCAAAATACTATGTAAACTACATATAATAGTGTAATAATAGTATTTTTTTTTTATTTAAATTTTTTTTTTTTTTACATTTTAAAAATAAAATTTTAATTTAAATTTTTTTAATTTTATTGTGTGTACATATACATACTTATACTTATTTATATTTATATATTAACTTTCAATTCTACCTTTATTCTATTTTATTTTTATTGTTAGTTATTTTGTTATATTGTAATATTTATTTACTGTACTTATTTTCATATTCTACCTTATTTTGCCATTTTAAATGTTTACTAATGTGTCAACTTGTTGGGGCAGTTGTGCAATACATTTCACTTTATGTCATACCGTGTATGCATCTGAATGTGACAAATAAAATTTGAATTTATTTAATAATGTACTATAAAACACTGATCCGTTCACTTATAATTATAAAATAATGGATAAATAAATGAAAATCATTTTGGGGTAAATGTCTTACTTTTATATGTTGTTTACAGAATTTTAACCTAATATCACCGGAAATGAAAGATGACCCTAAAAAATATCAGCTTGGGTTCAAAAGCAGTGCAGAGTTTTGCAGTTTTGTCCAGTTCCCAAATTTGGCCTTGAGCTTTTGTGTTATGGGTTTTTGGGACTGTCCGTCCAGCTGTTCCCTGTCATCAGACGCTGGCCAGCTGTTTGTGTGTGTGTGTGTGTTGAGGGATTGCAGGCACTTCATCGCCAGCTGTCCGGTGCTGTTTCCGGTCCTCAGCTGTCACTCGTGATTTGCGGCCCTGCAGCTGTGTCTCTCAAAAGCCTTGTTACAGACTCTGTGTTTGTGAAACCGACATGACCGAGAATTTATATATATGAGAAAATCTGTCCTGTAAACACACACGCATTTTAAAATACCCCACATTCTTTTTCCAGGTGCAAATAAAGTCATTGATGTGATTGATGTTGCAAGACAGGCAGACAGCAAGCTCAAGCTGGGAGAGTTTGTGAAATATTACTACCAACCTGAACGACCAAAAGTGTTGAATCTCATCAGCCTGGAGTTCTCTGATACAAGGTAACCTACTTAACTGATAACAACGAAGTGATAACACTTAACTAGCATTTTAATAGGTGCCGTTTCGTTATGTTCAACGCAAATAAATGCTTGTTTGAAGTTTGATTTATGTCTTCTGATCTGTTTTAGGATGGCCGATTTGGTGGAGGTTCCTGAAATTGCGCGGAAGATGTCCTGGGTGGAGAACTACTGGCCTGATGATTCTTTCTTCCCCAAACCATTTGTGCAGAAGTATTGCCTCATGGGAATGAAAAACAGTTACACAGACTTCCACATCGATTTTGGAGGAACTTCAGTGTGGTATCATGTACTCTGGGTAAGAACTGAGGCCTCTTTGATGACGTTTTATCATAGTGTACTTTCGTATATCTACACTATATTACCAAAAGTTTTCGCTCACCCATTCAAATGATCAGAATCAGGTGTGCTAATCACTTGGCCTGGCC
>JAUCMT010000036.1:14330587-14350690 GCA_032357475.1 Enteromius thamalakanensis
CCACCTCTGCATGTGGGTATGGGAAGCTTTTTAATTTTGGTAGGAAAAAACAGGCGGAATTTCCCAAAATAGCTGCTTAGCACCACATTTTCTCACAAAAATTTCATTTCTGTAATGAGTTGTATAATTTCCATTATTCTTCGATTATATTTTTCTCACCTTTTGGTAGATTTTTTTTTAAATAATTCAGCTTTTATAATTGATCTACAGTTAAATCAAAGCTGTAACATTTTTTATTATTTAAATCAGAATCAGAATAAGGCAGCGTATATGTGTAATATATATATATATATATATATATATATAAATACACACACACACATATAGTTTTGAGACAGGTTTTTGTAACGCATAACGCAAATGTAGAGGAAAATTTGCGCAATTTTCCTTGAAATAAAAATCAATAAAACACCAATAATCCTAAACATTGACTTCATTTTCTTCAAACCAAATATTTCGGCTTGATATATGACCTGAAGATGTTCTTGGCACGTTTCATGAGATTTACTCATCTATCAAGGTAGAAGTCAGTAATGTGACCAAATCAGGAAGTGACTCCATGTTCCTGGCTTCTAAATTCAGTAAGATGGACCTGAGGCACATACTGAGACGAGACGCCGGCCAAGCAATGGTCCTTCAGTTCCATCAGAGAAATCATTTGAAACAATTCACTCACTGATGAGGCATGAATATATGTGGCAAATTCTGTTCGGGAGTGATTTATCCTAATTGTCACACTGGGACCTCCTATTACACCGCTGCAGAACGGGTCACTGCATTAGAAAATTAAAGCTGAGGCATTCATTTTAATTCTATTTGTAAATTCTCGCCTGTGGGATGAAGATGTGCTGAGCATGTGTAAATGCCTCTATATGTCCCTAGAGTGGGCCCAACGTTGGCCTCTCAGAAGCATTCACCTCTACGCGTCCTGCCCCGTTCCGCCATGTGAAGGGAAGCAGACCCTGGGTGGATGTGTTTTGTTTTATGTGGAAGTGTGTGTGTGTGTATCTGACTTATCCTTCCTCTTAGTTCCACTCACTGCTTTTGTCCCACGCGCCGAGATCATCATTTCCACATTCACTATAAAGTCAAACCAGCGACCAGAAGCATGAATCGTCTAGCCGTATCATTTACTGTATGGATGGTCCTGCTCTAACCTTATTCCATTCCAGAGGTATTAAATGATTCAATTATTCTCTTTGAATTTAATGGAACATTAGGGAATCAGTCTGGAATTGATATCGGGCACAAACTATTACTGAGTTAATTATTGCTCCAGGTACTTTTATAGCACTGACTCTACATATATATATACTCTATTTTTCTGTCTGGGCATGAAAATATTCAGGAAAAATTACAAGTGATTAATTGATATGGAGATTTGATAGAGACGGAGCGAAGCTGATAATATCCAAGGGGTTGGAAAATCACTAATCAGTCGGACTGCCAACTCTAACGACATTTTGTACGTTTTAAATAGCCCGGATGAGGAAACATTGGAAACAAACACTTATCATACAGAAAGAAAGAAGACTTTAGAAAACATTATCTATGAATGTAATGAGAAAAACGGCTTCTTTGAGAAGTTCTTGAACTGCATTACATGTGTTGTATGGAACGGAATACACAACATGTATCTTTAAATGTATCCAACAATCCGTAAAAAAAGACAGTGAGAAATGCATGGTTAAGTCAGCTATTAAGGTTCCTTATTTCAGTCAGACTGTGTCAGTGGTTAAAATAAGGCAAACACAACTACAAATCAAGATATTTATTCAACTTTTGTTGTTGTTGTCTTTTTTATTGAATTGGATGAAATGAAATTAATTGAATTGAATTGTAAATTGCAGTCCTGACCCTTTATTTGACTTCACTGATATTAAAACTTTCATTCAGATATTTTTTGTACATATTTTGGTCAATTAGACCATAATTTTAGCACTAAGCAGTTGTGGTATTGATCAACAGAGCACCTACAGAAAGAATATGTTAAATTCTAATAGGATACATATACAGTTTGTTATGTTGGATGTAAGTGGTCTTATTGTGGCAAAAAGCAATAGTGAAGAAAAACTCCTTTGGAAAGTATTTTGAGGAGACTGACAGGGAAACACTGTTCAGTTCTGACTAAGATATCAGCAAAGTTTTTCTATTTCGGCAGTCACAAAAGAAACCTTTTTTCCTTAACTCTGCTCTCAGAACACAATCAGTTTTGTCCAAATGGCCCCTTTGGATAATG
The DNA here is from genome assembly GCA_032357475.1 of Enteromius thamalakanensis. Taxonomy (NCBI): domain Eukaryota; kingdom Metazoa; phylum Chordata; class Actinopteri; order Cypriniformes; family Cyprinidae; genus Enteromius; species Enteromius thamalakanensis. Next base: position 14,332,827 of record JAUCMT010000036.1, read on the forward strand.
ATCAATTGCAGTAAAGCTAGCAGAGAGTCTGAGATAATGAGATCCCGTGTCCCTTTCATTCTGCCACGGTGCTGGAGATGTTCAGGTCCAGCTGTGGGAATGACAGATGATGAATAAGAAGAGAGTTTTGCTGGAGGAAGAGAATGGGAAAGCTGTTTTATCAGTTGGAGTAAAAACGCAGTGTAATGTGCACCCTTTTTCCATTAGTCCGGTTTGCTGCCCCTCCGCCTATGTCTATGTGACCATGTATGAAAGAAGCCCGAAATGAGATCACGACAATTGGAAAAATTTTCAGGGATGTCATTCAAATCTATAAATAAGAGGGCAAGTCCATTATAGATCTTGTGGCCTGAAAAACAGAAAACTGATGTTATGGGAAAGCACAAAATCTGAGAATATTGTTTGACAGAAAGAGTGCTACACAGTACCAATAAAATAGCATTAACACCATGCAAAAGAAAAGAAAAGACGAAACAAAAGAAAATTGTCCTTCAACACATTTTATTGTTGTATTTTTAAGGTATCCAGTCAGTATGTAAATGACAGTCCTACTTGTAAATAAGCAGTGTGGCTGTAGCATAAGGTACTGTTTGGATGATTTTCAATGATTTTGACAAGTCCACCTTAACTTATAATAAATACGGTTGAATTCTAATGGTAATGTCAGTCTTGCAGACAGCTGAAAACTGTTATTTCTCCTTATCTCCATACTCCAATGGGCCCGAAGCAGGCAGTCGGCAGCCCTCATGCACGCCTCACTCTGAATGACAGCCTGCCATGTACCGCGGTAAAAACAGCACAGCCAATACCTCACAACCTGACAGTGTCAACGGTAAGTAAACGCCAGCTATATGATATGAATGACTGCTGAGCTGTATTTTATTCCAGGGGGCTGCTTTTGTAAACCACCGTGTTTACAAAAAACAAAGCTCCGAATTTTAAAGCCGCATTATGAGCCAAGACCTTAAAATCTGAGAATCTGAATTAAATGAAGCCTGCAAATATTTCTTGTTCACACAATCTTTCTCTTCACGTCTTTGGTTTCAGAAACTACAACAGAGGCCCAATAAGTGGGTCGATGATAGTCTGCGCTTGAGAGCCTTGTCATATGTGCCATATGATAATCATTAATTCACTCGCTCCACTTCCAGACCAGCCACTGACCTCATCTGACCCAGAAGAAATTGATTCTGCCTCTGAAAATCAGACATCAGCACAAGTTTCAGAGGAAAGAGGAAAGGGGGAGAGAAACAAATCAAAGTTCTCATTTTGTTCCAAAACCAAATCAGCTACCTTGCAGCCTGATGCCTATATAGGGAGCAAGATTCTGAGACAGCATAGTAACTGAAAAGAATCCTTAAATAACGGAGTTGGAATGCTCAACAACTTTGCGGATCATACAAACAACACTGTTACAGGAGAAATGAAAAGGAAAGCTTGGCTTATACAATTTTTTTTCATAGAGTTTGGTGTTAGCATGTTGCTAAGCTAGTGTGATATCCTAATGAGAAGAAATATAAACACTCTCAAACATCAATTTTAGATGAGATTGAACTATTTTTGTTGATAATTATATTCATATTGTCAAAATTTTTATTGATTTGCCTGCCATCTTTGGGGGATATTTCTCTCGGAGATCATTGCAATATATTCTGGCCCTGCTGAAAAACAGCAGCATATGCTAATTAGGTATGTTTTGACCAGCTGCTCCTTTGCTGGTTTATGCTGGTTTCTTTATGCTAGTCCTTTGCTGGTTTAAGTTGTTTTAAGCTGGTCATTTTGCTGGTTATACTGGTTCTTTGCCAGCACATGGCTAGTATAAACCAGCAAAAAGACCAGCATAAACCAGCAAAGGACCAGCATAAATCACCATCCTAGCATCAAAACATACCTAACATGCATATGCTGTTTTTTGTCAGCGGGGGGGGGTTGCCTTTTGAATTAAGGGTACAGTGCTGCAGCATTTTAAAGAGCACATATAACATTAATATAAATACTAACTTCGTAAGGAACTCACTATAAACAGAGTAACAGAAAGAGACAGAGGACAAGAGGAAACAGAAAGAAAAAGAGTAACACCCTCAGCGCTTACAGAATGAAGCGTACACAGTTTGGTTGAGAGCGTGTTTAAGTTGGGAAAAGATAAATGGTTCCAATGAGTCAGTTTGATGGAACAGCTGTAGGAAAGCAAGAGAGAATGACACAGGGTCTGTGAGAAGCAGTAATTTAATAGCCTAATTTCCTGCCTGGCCCTGCAGAAATATCTTTCTGACGATGACAGTTGATGAAAATGCACCAGGATTTGATTTGCTCCCCAGTGGAGGACAAGTTCAGACCTATCTCTTCTCCAAGTTCCCTCAGGCAAGCATGTTCGGGTGGATGAGTTTGTGTGTGTGTGTGGCAGCTGCATCCCGACAACACATGCATTGATCATTTGTACATTATGAGTTGTTCATTCATGAATGACATAACGCTCCACAGAATGTTACAACATAACATTATATTAAAATAAAAAGAAAGGAATAGTGCACTCAAATTCTGCCATTATTTATTCATCCTCATGTTATTGCAAGCTTTAATAAAAATTACACAAAGAAAAATTACTACCTTCGATAAGATGAAAAATAAATAAATAAATTACCATATAAAATATTCTGACGCCATTGAAAATAGTCAAATAAAATAAAATAGCTGGTCTAAATTACGTAATTTACTCACCCTCCTGTCAATGCAAGATAAAATAAAATATAATAATGGTTGAGTAAATGACAGCATTTATTCACCTTCATGTCACTAAAAAAATTACAACGAAACAAAAACATAAAATGAGTAATTGATGTCATTTTTTTCTCTCTTTTTTGGTGAATTATCCCTTTAAACGCACAATGATAAAAGACACAACTTTTTTTTCAATACATCCTATCAAATCTAGTCAATATCAGGAGGTAAAATATTGCCACAACATTCTAATGCAAACTTAATCCTTTTTTCCCCCCAAGTGGTAGGTCAATAGCAAGTATTCCATACATATCTGGATTACTCTAAGGTCTGTTGTTCAATATGCTGAGTGCACTCTGTGAACTAATAGAAAACTTATGTAAATCAGATCAATAGGATATCCATATGTACACTGCCTACAGCTGTGCGAAGTCACCAAGCAGTTCGCTTAATCTAATAACTGATATCAATAGTTTATTTTGAAACCAAGTGGAGCAAAAAAAGAAAGCAGTGTAATTAGATTGGCACAGCTTGCCTTCCCTGTCTTCTCCTTTCTATTCGCTTACAATTAATGGCATGTGTCATTATGGCAGCCAAAGGGCGAGTCATAGGGAATAAATTAATGGCATCTCAGCTTAAAGAAAATATTTCATGTTTAACAACAAATACATATTTGTGTAAAAGAGTCGCCACCAGCTTCGACGGGCAATTCTTAATTATGAATAAAGGATGGCTAGCAGAAAAACCAAAGGCTTGCTTTGAGGTCCTGAGAGACACTGCAAAGTTGCAAACAAGCAAATGCATATTTAATCGTTTACAACAAAAAATTATTTGATTAAATAGGTTGAAATGCATGTTAGATGTAGCTGCATATGGTAACTAAAAATAAATCTTAAAATTTGTGAAAGAAATTTACTTAAAGTAAGTCTTCAAATAAGTCCAGATGTTAAAATGTAAAAATGTATGGCCATAATTCATGTACTGCATACAGTGTGGTATAAATATATATATACTGCTCAGTTAAAAGTTTAAATTACACCTAATATTTTTTTTCTAAAAAATGCAAACATGTATATCCATCCTGGTCGCATATTACTGTAGCACAGCTTCTCCTGTATACAAAAACATTTATATGTTGGTCAATAGTATAGCAATAAGTAGCTGAAATAACCACAAATATCAAATATCATATCTTTTTTTGTGTTCAACAGAGGAAAGAAACTCCAGGGGTGCATCTCAATCAGCTCCCAAGCTCGTGAATGAGTAGATCATGTACACAAGTTTGGTCACTGGTAAGTTCCCTGACACAATGCACATTGGGACAGTGATCACTTGAATTGAAGTAATGTGATTATGTGCAGCGTCAACGGACAACATAGTAGAACATCATCACTGGAATTAATAAATAACATGCAGGACCAATCAAATTTTCATATTACTTTTTATTCTCTTTAATCACATTGTTCTGCTTCATGTTCTTACAACATTTCAGCCAAATATCAATCCAAGTATTGATTCTAAATGATAATTATATGAAAATTGTGTGTTTATAATATTATAGTACTTATGGTGTTCACTTGTGTGGTTTATGTTTCACGCTTCAGAAATGTGACGTTATTTCCTGTACGGGAGCATAGTGGGCGCCGATGCTCACTAGTTTTTGCGGTGCATTTTGGGATTTTCTGAATGTACCAGTGCAGTAGAAGGATTCCGCGATTGAGACAGCACTTAAACTCCCTGATCAGTGCTCTTACTACTGAACAAGGGAGCTGATTGAGATGCACCCCAGGCTTGGAATGACATGAGGGTGAGTAAATTATGACAGAATTTTCAGTTTTGAGTTAACCATCCCTTATAATTCAATTAACTTCAATGAAAATACCATTCATCACACTAAAAATTTGTGGTGAAGCTAGATATTTTGGCAAATACAGTAGTTCATACCACAAAAACACTTTGAGTAGTTTAGTACTATACTGTAATATTCTGAACAGTCTATGCCTAGAACAGTAAGTCCAAGACCCCATGACTCAACTTGCACCAGCGCCATAGGCTAACCTTCACAATTGCACTTGTGGAGTGACATGTGCAAAGAAATGGCCAGACAAACTCAGCAATTATTTACATTGTGTCCAGCCAGTCAGTCAGGCCTGAGTCAGATGGTAGCCACACTCATAGACAGCAGGTGAGCTCATAAAAGCTTTCCTTCTAGAGCCGGAGGGCACCACAAGAAAATATATTGAGGAAACGTGTTAAGCATGAAAAAAACAAGACAGAGTTATATAGAGAAAAGCAGCAGAGTGAGTCTCGTTTTCCAGATAACATCTCCAACATCGCTTTCTCTCGAACAAAACAATTATATTGGCTGGAAATTACTCCTTGGAAGTGGACACTTTTATTATAATGAAGCGAGACCGAAGCTCGAAACTGCTAAGGTGAAATCAACTCGATTTAAAAAGCAAATATGTGTTTATAGCAGTACGCGTCAGATTATGGAGCCATTGTTGGCTCTAATTGTGTTTTGCAAAACACAGCCATTGGTATTCATAGCATTCATGTGTGAGTAAATGCCTCCTTCCATCCACAGCCACATAATTGAGGAGGCTGTACAGGGAGTGAGGCGGACAGGAAGAATCTCTGCCAAAGTATTTGGGTGCAAGTCTCAAATCCATAATTAACCTCCCAGGTCCTTCAGAAGGCCATTATAGTGAGGGATCATGCGAGAGAAGCTTCTTGCTTTATGGCTGCAGCTGTGTCCCCACTACACTTTAATGTGTTTATTTACTGGTTCCTCAGAGTGTCCGCTCACAAGGCCCTTCTCAGGTTATAGAGCAGCCACACACATGCTGGCCAATGCCAGGTCCCAGTCGCCCCTCAGCCAACAGAGGCCTTGTTATGAAGAAAAATGTAGGATGGTTGAGACCAAGAGCTTCTGGAAGGATGGATGGCTGAAGTCCAGTCTACGACCTCTTTGTGCATCTGCAAGGACATCTGTGTTGTTTTTGAGGTGCAGGTGCATCACTCAAGCCATTAGAAGATAGGGATACTTCATTGTCCCTACAGATTGGCTTGGGAAGAAAGAGACTTAATTACAGACTTGAGAGATAAAACTGGTTTATCCCTTTAAGATGTCTTAAAGAAAAAACACCTCGACTGGGATTCAAGAAAATCAGTTCACAGGTAAGCCAACAAGTGATAAATTACTCTAACAAACAACTGCTAAACTAGTACAACATGCTGTTCATCAAACATACAATTACCAGCAGGACAGTAATTGGCACCATGTTTACTGCACATATAAACACACACTGCTGTTGCTAATTTGCCAGCATGGTTCAAACAACTGGTCTGAGCTAGTTTGTCTTAACCAGCCTGCCATTCAATTGGCTTTTAAAAGCCACAGAGTAATGACTACCTTAAAAGTTGTTTTTGATTTCATCTTGGTGCCAGGCATGAAGTTTTAAAAAAATTGTCTCTATCTACTTGTTTTGAAAAACACATCTATGCAATTCAGTTTCCAGCTGAAATAAGCACAAGCGGCAGTAAAACAACAGTAACTTTTGTTTCTTCTCAAGCTATGATTATGATTACATGAGCAGATCATCAAGAAATAAGGATTTATTTTTTGTACGACTTTACTACAGTACAGCATGTTATTTTGCCATTTTTATCACAAATTGTATGGGTTTTCTGACATGGTAAACTTGCTCTGTAGCACACCTGGTATCACACTGCACCAGTACTTTAAAATGCAACACTGATAAATCTTACAGAGCCTTGTAGAAGCAAGTTACAGTATAACAGCATGGTTGTTTAACCTGTTGAGCAGTATGGTCCTACCTATGGGATTTTGCATGCCCCTGGGAGTGCGGTGCCACATATGGGATTTAGAACGTTTGGTGACGTCGCATAACTGCCAAATTCAAACTGGGTTTTCACACATTTTCTGGCGCTGAGCCAGAGAGAGACATGCTCTGTGCTTGTCATATTGTCACAACTATGATGTTCTTAACCTCATAATGCATATTTTATGTTCCATACCTTTACATACACATATGTACCAGTAAAACAACACATTTTGGAGCTTGTAAAATGCACACAGATATCTATGTAAGCAACAATAACAATTAATTCAAATTTCATTTGCAGATGCGTTTTATTTATATCAGATACACATAGTGTATCTATAAACTATAAAGTAACTCTAAAGTTAACTCTATTCTTTACCCAGTTCTCCGGACACTTACTATTTTGTATTTTGGGAGAAATTGATGAATTTGCGTTATGTTAATCTTTGGACTCTTTGAACTGCAGCGAGAACAAACATGGCGGCACCCATCTCATGTTACAAATCATGATGCCTTTAATCGACAAAACACAATCATTTACACATATTTGTAATCAGTATATCATATCGTTCATTACATGGAAAGCAGGTTTGTGAATATTTTAAATACAAAAGTAAAAACTAAATAAAAGCGATCCATCTGTTAAAAAAAATCACTCTGGTGGAACTGTTGGAATATTTTATACTCATATTTTCCATTAAATTAGAGACCTACTGTATCTGACCCTCCATAGACAGAAATACAACTGAAATGATCCCAGGTTCAGAAACGTAGTAAAAATATCGGTAAAACAGTCCATGTGACATTGTCACATTCAGTGTCTGTTTATTGTTACGTTTTTGGTCTGTTTAGTTTCATTTTCATGTCTTCCTGTTTTGGTTTCCTTTTGTTAGTTCCTGTTTGCCCTTATTTGGTTTTTCCTGTCGTTATGTGATTATGAGTTAATTAGTTTCCACCTGTGTCTCCCCAGCTGCCCTCACTTTAGTCATTCAGTTCTTGTGTATAGATCCCCTGTCTTTTGAGTTTGATTTTGTCTGTCAATGTAAATGTTACGTGTGGATTGTTGGATTCTCTATCGTGTCTTGATTTACTTAATTATTAAAAAGACTGTTTTGTTAACTCCGCAATCTCCCGTGTTCTCCTTTGCCTATTACCAGCGTGACAGACAACAACTTCAGTTTTGCAAAGCTGGGGGAATACAAAAATAAAGATCTACTCTAACATTCTTCTGCCATGACTTACGTCTTACCTCTTACCACTTACGCATGCTTTCTCCCGGATGTAAACAAGTCTGATTACATCAAATATGTTAAAGCGTGCAGATGCGCTGCATTGTGATACTCTCTGAATGTGAAACAAATAACAATATAATTTTGCAGGAATTTCGCAACAGGTACGTTTAAATAAGCCTGGGCTGGAAGTTTCTAAAGAATTTTAGAAATTCTAAATGGTTCCTATAACTCGATTTTTTTTCTATAAGAACATTTGGATAATCCTTCCTATTCCCGTGTGGTTTAATCTCATACAAAACTCATTAAAACAGTAAGAGAATATCACAAAAGACTTTCAAGCCAATAGGCTCACCACTAACATGATTAAATCATTGATCCCCCCGTAAAGCTGGAGGCCTCAAGGTGCAAAATGACCTTTTAATAAAATCAGGGAAATCTGGTTAACCTGAAAATAACTGATCAAAGTTAAGGTCAGGTGACTATGGTGGCATTTTATCCATGTCACGGTGGAAAAGGTATTTATTTATCCTATTTTTTCTTGCAGCAAATACAGATTTGCTAGTGGTCTGGAGGACTAATTGTAATCCTGTGCGAGACAGAGCCATCTCTGCTTTTCATTAGGCCCAGAGGAAGGATCTCCATCAAAGTCCACATCAGCTTTCAGGGCCATGATTCTGGGCAAGAGCACATTTTCATTACCGTGTTCTTAACAGTCACCGGACAAACTGGCTGCTGCCCTCAATCTGGAGATCACACACTTTTCAGAATGGCTCTAAAGTGTATGAGGTTCAGACAGGCAATCAGTGCACATCCACAGCACTGAACATTAAAACAGTGAGGAGGATTTAATCATTTTCATCTCAGATGTAGCAATACAGCAAAGGCTTACAAGGAGGAATAGGAAGTCTTATAATTTCTTAAGCTTGTTCTAAGGCAGCGTTCATTATATTTAGTCCAGAGTGAAGACCCTCAAAGCCTCATGCTTTATTAAAATCGTAAATGAAGACCAATCCGAGGGAACGGCTCCAAAGCTCTTCCCTCCTCTTCAACATTCTGCAGATCTTAATTTTCTTCCTATATTGCCAGAAATATATTTCTTATCTGAGAAAGCCCCTTTTTATTAATGACACTAGATGAAATATCACTTCATTTCAAATTTAATTACAGGCCATAATATTTCCTTCCCTGAACCAGCTGTTAATGTTATGCAATTTTTCAGTACAGATGAATATGCCGTGTTCAGAAACATTAACATTTATTGGTTGGACCACCTGAGGAACTAGTGCCATGCTTTTAAAATATCAAGAATCAAAAGAAAATCAACCCAATTCTGAGGTTATACTCACTTGGTTTGGCATAATAGTTTTGCATTAATAAATAGATAAATTAAATAAGAAACACAGGTGTTTCACACATTTTTATATTTCCGTATTTACTTAAAATTCTTATGTTCACCGTGGCTTGTTATTACAATTATTATTATACAGTTATTATACATTTAACGATAGTTAAAATTTATTTATTTATGTTTATTTCTTTTTATAATCAACTTCTAATTATAATCATTTTACAGATTCTATTTTATTTTATATATGTATTTATTTATTGCTTAAGCAGGTTATTACTCCTCTTCATGAAAGCATAAAACAATTTTTTGGCAATATTTTTATTTTTATTTTTTTAATTAATTGGTGATTAACTTTGTAAATTTGAATTGTAGTAACTTTCTCTTTTAGCTTATAATTCCTGCCACCATGTTGTTAACAGATTTAAGCGCAGTTAAAATCTTTGGAAATAAAGCACTCACTTCTGTTTTTATGACCAAAAATCTCAAATTATAATGTAAACTAACAAACAAGCAATCATTTAAGCTAGGAGGCATTCATCCCATAACAGAGCCAGTAAGTTCCAATACATTAACTGTCTGTTACTGTCATTGAAATGAGTTAAGATGCACAAACAGAGGGATGCTGATTCTGCATTTTGCTGCAAAACGCTGCTGCTGGCTACATTTTGATGATGAGAGATGAATAAAGCAAATATGATAAATTAGACGCATAACACTACTCTAATTAATTATAATTAATCATTTCAGAGTGTTCTGAGGCGCTATTCTAAAATACGGACTGGTTGATGCATTGCCAGAGTCTGGAACAGTTTGCAGATCATCTCATTACTGAACAGAAACTGATCTGGGGTCAGTCCAATGATGGGAGCGTTTCTGAATGTGTCCTGCTTGTTCAGCTCCGCAGATGGAATTTCATCTTAATTGACAGTTATCTCGCTTCATTTGTCAAGCACACAGATGCTTCGAAACGGGGTCTACCTATAATAGTGGCTCCGAGGCTGCACACGGGATGTCGGAGCGAGAGGTTGAAGATGTTATGAAAGATGCCCTCTAGATGGGTCAGTTAGCATGTCATGGTGCCCAGCTCTACAACCATTCGTTTCTGTGTTTTGCACTTGCCCTCTGTATTCCTGAAACACAGTGTTTTTAATCTGTCCGAGCATTGATCCACAGACTGCGCTGTCAGGGAAGGCCTTTGTTTCAGCCTGCTACCTTTCAGCTGTCATTTAATGACAGAGCTTAGACACATCCTGTGTAGCTTTAACAGGAGAAAACCACACACCTCTGACCTTTTAAACCCCTCATCTTTTGCTATTCCTTTGAGCAGGAGCCCCTTGTCCATTCACAGGTTTTGTGAATGTACCTAGGGACCGCTCTATTGAGAGAAAGACATCCAAAGACAGGTACGGATATCCAGCTCCTGTCCAGATGTCGATCGAGCCAAATGGTCCTGGATTTATTGTATGAGCTCCTCATGCATTGTGCATGTGTGGTAAGAGCTGGACGCCAGTGGAGTCAGCAGTTTTACACCTATTGGTTTTTTTCAACAATGTTCAGAGACATGTGGACGTTAGAAAAACAAAGAAGTGTCTTCTCTGGTTCCTTCAAGCATTTGGAATTATTTTAAATAAATAGTTTAGCCGTATATGAAAATTCTTATATTTAACCACCAAGCTGATTGCTTTAAAACAATTATTTCCTCTTCAAAAATACCATAAAACATCACACAGTCATAAAATGACCCCTTGTATCATTTATAAATTGTCCTAGGAATTAGTATGTTTTGGTTTGTTTTCCGTAGCAGCTGAATTAAAATATTAATATAAAAATATTATAAATAAATAAATTATATAGAAATATGTGAAAATATAAGAACATAAAAAGGTAAAATCAGCATATAAAAATTATTTATGAAGGATGATGCAACACTGAAGACTAGCAAAGAAAAAAATAACATCACATACATCACATTTTTAATAATAAATATTTTTTTCCGCATGCAAAAGTTTTTGTTTGCATAATATATGTGTGTGTGTTCTGTGTGTATTTATTATGTACATATAAATACACACACACAATATATATTTTGAAAATAGTATTTACTTATCGTATATTCATATAATTGATATTATAAATAAATATTTAATATATAAACATAACATGTTTCTGAAATATATGCATGCATGTGTATACATAAATATACACAGCAACTTGTATAATTTAAACAATATGATTAATCGTTTGATATTACTGTTTTTATTTATTTATTTTAGTTTTTCAATCATCAGTAGAATGCAGCCCTGGTAAGCACTTCTTTTTTAAATGTTTTTAAAAAAGTAAATAAAAAATAAATAATAATAATACCCAAAACTTTAGAACGGTACTGTATATAAAAGTTTGTGATGGCTCAGAAAGCATGGTCAAATAACACACAATATCAACTCAAGGGTAACCTTAAATTCCTGCTCATGAGTTTAGAAAAACATAAACAGAACGCACTCCCAGACGCTCAAATCCTCTCGGGAGCGCAGCTTTCTCTGAGTGACGGCATAATGTTGTCTTTGGAGAGAGCTATGGATACTGAGAAAAAGATCACTCATGAAATCAGTGGTGTATACATTAAGGGAGGGCTGCTGAGGGAAAAATGGGATTGGCGGAGTCCTTACCACAGCAACAGACGACAGCCTATTGAATCGACCGCATCCTTGGCTGGGCTACCTAGACCAGGCGATGATGTCATCAGACAGGAGTCTGGGATCTGCGAGACTGCCGCACTTCCACAGACTCACCTTGAGGCTATGCCCTCCACTCTGACATTCACGAGTCTCGTGTTATCAAAACAAAGTCAGGCACGGGCAAGTGCATCATTCATCACAACAAATATGTGGAGCAAATCATTAACAGGGTTTAATCAAAGTCACCAAGCATTCCAAATGGACCCCACACGTCTTACAGGTTTTTGTCATTAGGTTTATCGATTGAATTCATGGACAAGAACACTGATTATTTTTCAAGGAATAGCTCACCCAAAAATGGAAATTTGCTGAAAATCTACTCGCCCTCAGGTCATGCAAAAATGTGGATGCGTTTAGATTTAGAAAAATTTAGCATCGCTTGCTCGCCAATGGATCGTTCAATTGAGAGTTCAGCAGCTGATAAAACATTACAGTAACCCACAAGTAGTTCACACAAGAGGACAACAGGACAACAGGACATGGGCTATTTTACTGAAGGGAGCTTTATTGTGGACTCTTATTTTGGCAGAAATGACTATTTAAAGTTAAAACAACTTAACGACAGATTCTTACAAACATGCAGATTTCTCATTCACTCTGGACTGGAGTCATGTGGATTACTTGTAGATTATAGTAATGTTTTTTATCAGCTGATCTAACGTCAATTCTTACATATTTTACAAGGTTGCTAATTCTTACTAATTATTTTTGCCAAATCGTACATGACCTACACCTAACCCCCTAAAATCGAGTGAGTTTGTACAGATTTGTATAAATTAGCTAGCCTGGTAATACCAACCACCCGTTACTTCGCTTTACTTCGTAGACAGAGTCTGGAAGGGCATAATAGTAAAAAACGTTTACTGTCGGCAATAAGGCCACAACGTCTCCTCAAAATGTGAACCTATCATTCTTGTTCAGGCTTCAGTTGGCAGATGCCGGGAATCTTCTCCACAACAGAGCGAATAGCACACTGTGTCGTTTTAGATTTCCTTAACCTGAACTACAAACTAAAATTCAGCGCTTAGCGTCTACGGCGCCTCACTGTACCATCACAAAGAGGCACAATATCTCTTTCCAGAACATTCTCTTACACCGTTCCTGGCTGGTGGAATAATCTTCCCATTGCTATCTGAAATGCCAACACCCTTACAACTTTCAAACGACTTCTGAAAACCCATCTCTTTCAACACTATTTGAAAAAAAATAAAAATAAATAACCCTACTCTTTCTATCCTTTTCTAGCCTGTACTTATTTGAAGATTTCCTGTTTTATGGTATTATGAGCACTTCCTAAGTTGTTTTTGCCTCTGTATGACTAATTGCTTGTTGTTTTCCCCACCTGTAAGTCGCTTTGGATAAAAGTGTCTGCTAAATGAATAAATGTAAATGTTGTGTTTACTTCAGTAAACACTTTTAATTTAGAGTTTAAAAAACAACAACCTCAAACTGGTAGATAAGTAACATTAACAAGACATTGAACTCATGTGAGGTATACACATGTGAGGAAACATTTAGGCAAATTAAGCACTGACATATATTAAGTAGTGAGAAATAGTATATACAGTATATATATATAGTGTTGGGCAAGCTACTTAGAAAATGTAGTGAGCTAAGCTATCACTCTACATTGAATTAAGCTTAACTACACTAAAGCTACTACCCTGAGAAATGTAGCAAGCGAAGGTGTTGAGAGTGTATGTATTATTATCTGAATGCATGCATATGTGTAACTCAGTGCAGCTTAAACCACAGGACAAACCCCATTAGTAGAATTATAAACTACTCCAAACAGTACCAACATGGCAAAAAACAGACCGTTGAACATCTCAAGGTATCGTTACAGCCACGCCCACTCCCCCCTCGAGATCAATTCCTCTCCGTCCTCTGCCATCTTTCCAAAATGTGTTCGCCCAAGCATGTCACGCGTCCAGTGGGTGCAGAAGGTGGCACTAACACCAAAAAGCTCATTGCCAACAGCAGTAAGAAGTCACTGACATCAATGCGGCTGTATTGGCCCGTGTATGGTGGTGGTGTCATATACTTGTCTAGGATAAGTGATCTCTGGCATTTCCAATTTGTGCTTAAGCGTGAGAAAAGCTTGGGAATATGTAACGTTAGCTTGTGTGGATGCTACCGCACTACTTGATCATTAAAGAGCTTCGATACTGAAAAGCTATTTGATTCGGAAAACAGCGGCGCTACCAACACGCTACTGAGAAATGTAGTTAAATTAGAAGCGCTACTCCCCATCACTGTATATATTCAATTATTTTGCATGGCAAAGCCACTAAACTTGTAACATTGCAAAGCCACCAACACACTCTTAAGGCTCTTTTATAATTTGGTGAATTGGTTATGAATTCATACAAAATGTTCTTTGTGATACATGCTCACAAACGTGCCCATTCCTCCATGTTGATTAAGTTTAATGCAGAACAGTCATGCTTGCTTTTTTGTGTGCAAATGTAAACATTTTAGGAAAAAAATAAATAAATCACAAATCAAAAAATCAATACGCCACTAATTCTCCAAAAACAACAGCAAACGCATGTTTTCTCATGAGATTGGACTGAAAAAACACCAAAAATCTGAGCACTAATTTGTGAAAAAGCAGCAGCCAGCCAATCTAGTATACTTTACAGCATATTGAATGCATACTAAATGACACAACATATTTGGTTGCATGCCTGGTTACAATGCTGTTCTACATCATTTGATCATCATTTAATGAATCACTGCTGTCATGATCAATAGAAAATATGCACAAACATTTGCCACCTGCTTTTTATATTTTAAAGAATAAGGCACATATATAATGATCCTAATTTACATAGAAAGGAGGCATGTTTGCTCCGAAAATAATGACAACAGCATCATTTAAATACAACTCTGCTATTTCAGAGCATTTAACGCTTAGTTAAATGAGATTGTGGGTGGTTATTGAATAAGACGCAGGGTATTGCACTGAAATATTGTCAGCAAATGCAGTGCAACTGTTTAGCGACCTCAGTCCTCTGTTTTCTATTCCTTTTCTCTTTTTCATTCCTTTCCTAATCCCCATTCATTGTATAATGGCATTTTCCGCACAATGATGCAGCAGGCAAAGGGACACTTGAAAGTGTGACCTCATGTCTGAGATCTGATTTCATGCGCGGGACAAGGCGCTGCTTCTGTTTGGCAAACAACACAAGGCATGCCAGTCAACCCACATGAGATCATTATAGCATCTCCCATGCGGATGTGCATCTGCATCAGTGTGGATTTCTATATGGTGCAAGGGACAATGTAAGAAATCTGCTTAAGGGCTACATTTGCATGCCAGCTTGCAAGAGAGTTTTGGTTAACAGTGTGGCTCTTTAAGCCCTCGGTCGGCTGTGTTTTTCCAGCTGCCGGTCCTGGCATCTCTCTTCACAAAAGGACAGAATGCTTTAGAGAATGGGCAGGACTTACAAAAACAGGATTGCGCCTTTCAAGGAGGTCGCCAAACTGTTCATGGTTATTGAATAATGTTCTTTTCTCGAAAGTGTTCTCTAAAACAGCGAATGCATTTGCTCTGGCGCCTAACAACATAGTAGTAAACCACACATTGACAAATAAAATATACATTTATATCTCTATTTAAAGACAAAAAAAGAGATTAAAATGTGGTTTCAGTAATTTTACAATGGCCTTGGAAAGTATTTGACAAGTTAATTTAATTAGAATAATTCAGAATTTTTATATATTTTTGTGATTTTTAAAATTGAAATAATCTAAATTTTAAGTGTCATTTGATTTATTTTAATGCAAGACATTTGTGCATTTTGAGTGCCTTCTATTACTTTCGTGGTCACTTTACACATGCTTAGATCCCATGCCAAGCCAAGTAAAAAGAAAAAAAAATTACTTTCAGTGATCCTTATGTTACAGGACAGCTGAAACTGCAATTTTTTTTTACAAAGAAGTTGGTGTCAGAAATTAACTTATTTTGCATGATACTATATCCACACCAACAGGTTTCAGTAAAAAGTCAAGACCATTGCCCTGTCAATCAGCAAGACATTTAATACTAACTTTTATTTCCAAAAGTGAACCTATTATGGGTTATGAAAAGTTATATTTTGGCTTTGGGATTCCTCAAACATTTAACATGCATGCAAGGTCAAAAAACACTTTCATTTTCGTATAATATGCCGTTATTTTTACTTAATTTTTTCAACGTTTCTTTCAAACGTCTCGAGTGTTCAGTCGATTTCATTTAATGCAGTGTTTGTGAGTTTTTAACGCTCCAAAAGCAACAACTAGTGGCAAAGAATGAATTTGCAAAGAATTAACCAATGCGAAAAGACCAACAAAATGACATCAAAATGAAATGGTTTAAGATTAGTCTTAAAAATTATTCATTTCAATGAGTCAGAGTCAATTCTTTCTTTAGAGAGACAATAACTTTATACACTGTGCACTTTCAGATTTAAAACGTTGCTTTATGTCTTCATTCACTTAGAGCTGTGTTACACACTGCATGAAAGGTAATTAAAAAAAAAATCATAAGGATTCAACTATTAATGCTTAAAGCATAGTGCCTCTTTTTTTTTTTTTTTTTTTTTTTACTAACCACAATATTTGTTGCATCTCAGCTTTTAAATTTCTGAGAAAAAAAAATAAACTGTCCTAGTTGACAGATGGGAAACACTGTCTTAGACACTCATAGCTGCTGGTGATTTGCAGGCTTGCATTACTGTGACAGATGCACTGATTATTGACAAAGAGTGTGACTCAACAGTGTCACTGTCGTCATAGTCCTCTGCTTATGTCTGGTGATATGCGAACAGCCAGTGACAGAAATGCTTCATCTTTCAATTTCACTGCACCATAAAGAGTATCTGGGCAACTCTGGCCCAGCGATGTTTACTGGTAAAGCTTTTGTCATCATTATCATGTCAGTGCTGGCTAACCAGAGCAAACTGCAGATCGCTGAGTATGTCACCCATCTACTCCAGCCGCATGAAATTACATCATCCCCCCATTTATCTTCATGAGCCATGGTCACCCAATCATCTCTGGACACACTGGCCTCGCAAACCTAAACAGGAACCATGTAACTGTTGCACTGCCACTTGACAATTTGTATGTTGTTTGTTTTATATATAGTACAGTATATACTGTACAGTACTTGCAGCTCTAAATTGGATAAGCCATTGCAAGCTACTGTAAAACAGCAAGCATACACACTTTGGACAGTACATCAGTAGAGTGCTGCTTTAGCAAGGCAGCTAACTACAAATAATTCATAAACCAATGAGCTAAATTGCTTTTTATAATTCTTTGTTGACACAGAAACAGCCCTACAATCAAGATTTGTTTGTCGCTGTTGTTAATTTGTGGTTTAAAAAAAGTTGCTTGCTTAGTAGGGATGTAACGGTATTAAAAAAAACGTTGTACCCCAATATCAAATTTTTTCGATAATACCATGGTTGCATGACTCGATAAAATGATAGGTCTTCTGAGAAAAGTTTGCTCAGGCGAATGGAGCGAAAGAAAAGAAGCGAATGGAACTACAATTCCCATCAGCCCAAGCGTGCCCATCATTCTTTGCGTCTGTTGTTGTCGCTACAGATCAATGTTGCCAACTCAGCGACTTTGTCTCTATATTTAGCGACTATTCAGACGCCTTAGAATCTAGAGACTTCTTGGACACCTCAGCGAGTCTCCGGTACTGCCGCACAAGCCCTTGTTTTCTCAGCGCGCACACACGCCCCTCTCTGCGTCTGTTCTGTTCAGCGAGCGGAGAGCTGAGATGAGCAGTGCTTTCAGTTAAATAAATACTATGTTCCTTCTAACGATATTTTACATGCAAATAGAGCCAACATCACAGCATAGCCATTGTCTATATCTTATGTGTACTTGGTTTCATTATTATGAAATATAAATATAATTATATAATTATAAACGATTATAAATAAGGATTTTAATCTAGATTAACATCTTGTAAGGTAGAGCT
>JAUCMT010000036.1:14350790-14372540 GCA_032357475.1 Enteromius thamalakanensis
GTTTTAAATCGGATGTGTGAAAGGTTTAATAATTTTTTGTTATTAAAATTGAAGTTCCTGTTTCAAAGTTTACAGATAGATGGCTAATGTGTGTGCCATTGATATGTCCTGTGTTCATGTAAACTGCTTAATAAACACTTCTGGCTCTTTTTTTTGAGCCTCTTAGTTTAGTTTTTTATGTAAATGATTCAATAAATACCGTACCATGCCACTCATACCGAGGTATTACTGTACTGTGAAATTTTGATACCGTTACATCCCTATTGCTTAGCTTTGTTTATTATTTTGTAAAGGTATCAAAGGAATTTGATTTACAAATGCATGTTAATGTTTAATGTTTAAAAATCTGTTTAGACTCTTGTAAATTCTGTAAGAGAAGTTTCTCAAACAAAACCCTTTGATGTGCTGGCAAAAAATAAAAATAAAAAAATAAAAAAGTTTAGTTTAGTTCTCTAAAATAGGTTAATCTTTAAAGACCAGTGTTGCACGTTTTTGTTTCTTTTTTTATTTGTTTCCCTTTGAAGTGATTACAAAACAAAAATAGATTTGGGATTGCAAATGTTATTTTTTCTAAAACATACATTTTTAAATGACTTGTTTAGACAGTTTTGTACCTTTTTGTTTCTTTTTTGATGTTTAAAAAAAGACAGTTTGCATGTTTGAAATTTGTCCACCATAAACAGTCTGACGTTAGATAAAATTAACTATAACTTTAGAAAATACTTGTTTATTTTATTAACATGAATTAATATTTAAACTCAATTTAAAGAAAAAAAAAAAAAGTTCTGCCATCTTTTCAAAAAAATAAGTTACTTTAATAATTTTTTGTCTTCTAAGCTGAGAAACTCTCTTCCATATACGCCAGTACAGATTCGCTTTAGAGTGCCTTTAGTGGGGATCCTTGAAGTGTCTGATGATTTGTTCGTGTGAATAATGGATTCAGGCTTCTTACACTGCTGGTGATGAGTGACTTACATTACAAAGCTTCCCAGGCTGGGGATGCAGAGTTCACCCTTGTATGAACCCACTCATATTTGGACACTGGGGCTTTTTCTCATGTTACCTCAAAGCGGACTGCGTTACAGAAGCTGGCTCCTGCGAAGCGCTCCTTATGCTGTAAGTCGAGCTGCCGAAGGGCCCGATGATGTAATGCTGAGCACTCAGCAAAGAGCTCTGATGATATCAGCCTCTGCAGAGCCATCAAAATCACCCTCATCATCCTCATCACGTCACTCTTCCTTTCCAGACTAATGCATATCTTGTTCTGTGCATGTAAAGCATTGATGTTACAGTAAATCTAAAGCAACAAATTTTGAGCAGTGCAGTGTTTCTGGTAAATTATGTCAGGGTGATACAACTGTCCTGATATCATAATTAATGATTTCATCTGAACTCATATATATTTTATAACACATCTATTTTTAAAATGTTTCACTGCTTACTAACATTATAAATACTGTTTGCCAAATCACATTGAAATCTACATGCATAAAATTAATAAACAGGAAATGACATCAAAAAGTATTTGAAGAACTTCCTAGCCATGCATCAATTTAAAAAATAATGAATTATGACAAGGCAAGGATACGCTTGTTTATTTTAGTTTGTTAATATAATAATAAAATAACATTATAAATGAACAGTTAATGCTAAAAAGAATGAATGAATGATTTTTTTTTTTACTCTCGAATATTTTAGAGCAATTTTTGAAAATAATAATTAATCTGCAGACATCTGTAACAGAATGACATTTTACAACCTAAATAATAAGTCATTAAAATAAAAAGACCAAAGAATGTCCACAGTAACAAAAGTCTTGAGTTTAAATCACTATTAATTATTTAGGAATATTGACGACCATTGGTCTGTATCATTAAACAGTGCAGAGGAGCCTTAGAATAATGAAAATAAATGACTTTAGAGTTACAAAGGAAGAGAACCACCATAATAAACCAAGTAAACTAAAGTAAAAGGTGACGTAAACATCAGCTGCAGTGCCACATGTGTTGTGGTAAAGAGACTCACGTGTGACTCATTCATCACATCATCTATGTACACTGGCATCAGTCTCTTAGAGGGAAAAGTGGTCATAACCTCAACTGAACTTCGAATACATGTGCACCTGTTTTTAAGAGTTTGTTGGCACTTAATGAAAGGTGGCCCTTACTTCATATCCTCTCAGGGGGCCACAGCTGGGCATTAAACTTATGCCCTTTTCATTCAGTTGTCAGTGATTTCTGAAATACGGTTTCAGATCCAACAGGAAGTGAATGTTTAGTGAATGTGTGAATGTACAGTAACATTCTCACTACCCTGTCCTTCCCTGAATGCTCGGATGGCGTTTGTCAGTAAGACTTCATGAGTCATGCAAACACTTGTTGTGATGTCATGAGCAGTTGAACAGCACCTGTCTCCCCAGAACAAAGTCAGAGGCGGTACGCTCTTGCTGCCTTATGGGCGAGATTTCATCAGCTACATGTTAGGTCACAGAGGAGTCATTTCCAAAAACAGCTTTGGCAGGAGACGCAGTTCCAGTATTCCCTTTTCAGTACTGTATAGTAGGTCGATTTCATATTCCCATTCCAGTTTCCACCATAAACAACTTTATTTTCTGCAAACACTATTACAAGTTCAGTGAACATTTTGCAATATGAAATTAAGGAGCATTTGGGGTGAGTAATATCACAGCGCAGTGGAGTTTAACACAGCTGCGATGATAAAGAAACAAAAACAGCTTTTTTCTGGAAGTCTGTTTTTCACCAAGCTGAAAAAAAAGAAGATTACTGGCGTCTTATTCTCAAAATTCTTGTTTTCTTAGATATAAACACGCAATTAAAAAAATAAAAAAATACAGGATATTTCAAAAATGTTGGTTATAAACTTTTGTGAGTTTATATTGTTTCTTCTCAGAATGGAGAGTTTATATCTTGCAATTCTTGTCTTTAAAATATGCAAAACATGCAACTGTCACAAATCTTTGACTTTATAACTAACAACTGTGAGTTTATATCTTGCTATTATGATGTTATAATTTGCAATTACAAGTCAGAACTTTGAGATATAAACTTGTGAAAAAAGAATTGTGAGTTTATATCTAAGAATAAGCTTTATTTCTTGAGAACAGTGAGTTTACAACACAATTCTGAAGTTATCATATGCAGTTGTGTGCTGTTAAAATCAGAATAGTGAGATATAAACACACAATTTAGAGAAAAAAGAATTACGAGTTCACTATTTCTCCTAATAGTGAATTTGTAACTCACAACTGTAAGTTATACCCCGCAAATCTGATGGAAAGAAAATTGCAATTACCTGCTGTACTGTGGCAGAAACAAACTTTATTTTCTTTTTTTAAAATTTAAATATGCACTAAAAATCATAAAAAATAAAGAAATAGCAATACATTTAAAAAAATAAGCATTAATGCAATTATTTCAACATAAACAAATAAACTAAACATAATTCATAAACAGTGAGTATGTTTTATTTAATTTGTGAATTAAAGTGAATTAAGGAATAGCAGATTAAAATATTGCCAAAACGTAATAGATGTTATGATTTCCAAAAAGTAAAGATTGTTGCTATGTGGTTAAAAAAAAACACTGAAGCACACCTCTCCTCAACAAATCACACAATCTGAGCTATCATTAATTTCTATAAGGTGCAGAAGTGTAATACTTGAGATTTTGGGTCTATGCAAGCACCGCATAATTAGCATAAATTAGCTATTTCATGAAACATGTTTCTATTTCTGTCAATCTTTTGGTTTAAGTTCCTTTTGGGGAAAACCATAGACTACGAGAGCTATATATCTCTGCAGAGCGTTTGGGTGATATTAAATCAAGAGTCATTTCAATATAATAGCTGCACTCTGTAATACCCACAGCAGTAGAATAACTCTGATTTAATCTGGCCTCCAATCAATATTATCTGTCAGCAAAGATTGATGATCATAAGGTAGGACTATTAACTGAGGGGAAAGTGTCCAAAACTGGATCCCACTGGCTGTTACATACTCAAAGTAATAATGTGAAAAGGAATCATTTGTCAGCCAATTCTCAAATAGGTTGAAACAGCGGGACTGCATTTTGGAAATGAATATGTGAATGACTTTTGCATTGATTTCTATTGTGAGGGAAAATGAGAAACAAGCTTGAGGTGTGCGAGACGAGCGGACGGCTCTTCATTGACGTTTCATTTTAGAACACAGAAAGTCTCACTCAAGCAGAAAGAGGCATATTGTGTATCTACAGCCCCTAGTGAGCAAAGGTCACCACGGTGACTCTCAGACTCTCAGACTTTTAGTGCAGATCATTTCAAATTGTCCTCCATCACATTATTACATATCTTAACTGACTGCCAATATGCTGTTGCTGAGTCAACAAAAAAAAAAAAAAAAATTCAATGTAATCAAGGCAATACACATGACTGCTTTTTAATATCTCATTAAAATAAGAGTGGTCAATCGATTAAAAAAAAAAAAAACTAATAAAATGAATGATTAAATACATACATATACATACATACATGCAAAAATACAAGCTGGTTAAAACATTAAATGCTCATTTATTTATTTATTGACAGACTGACTGATTGATTTACCGATTTAAATTCTATTTCACTTTAGCAAGAGTTATTTTCATATTGCTGACCGAAAACCTGGAACCGGCATACAGTTCACCACATTTCTTTGTAATATTAATTGTGTTTAATTAACATTAATTTGGCAGTCCCAATTAAACATGTAATCTATTAAAAAATTGGCAAAAAAAAAGACCTAAGCTAAGGGAAAAATGGCTTTAATGTGGAAAACTGACCAATTTGCTCATACACAGCTAAAAACACAAGCTTATTCAAACTCCCCCAAATTAAATTTTCCGGCTTAAAATAATTCTAATTAGCTTGGATAAGAGTCATATTTAGTTTGTAGAGGTCAGATTTAGTACAGAATCAGTACTCGGCAACATCAAATGAAACCTAGTTCCCCATACATAGCACTCGCAGACCGCAGCAAGTGTGTCACACATGTTGACTGGTATGTGCGATGTGCCCACCCTTACGCCCACAGCGGTCCAATGCAAAATGACATCTGCTGGTGTGAAGGTACGCGATGGTCGAAGATGACAGGCCTCTGGCCTCTTTCTGAGCTCTCAGACATGCTGTGAAAATGATGATCGATGGCATGTTGAAGGGGCTCCAAGTGCAGTAAAAACTTGCCCAAAGAGCACCACCTGCTGACAGCTTATGTGATTCATCCTCTGTCCTGACGTCCCATGGTGCGCATGTATGCGTATATAAAAGAGAGAGGGTGAGCAAAACAGATAAATATATGTCTGTGTGCACATTTGTCTTGACTTACTCCATGGGAGTCTTGTGTAAACATTTAGACTGCATTTTTACACAGAGGCGTGCATTCTTCTGTAGGCGTGTGTTTGTGAAAAAAATATGTATTGTCTATTCATCACAAATACTTGTTTTCTTAATGCTTTCCACATTCAGTTTAGATACTTGCATTGTATTACTATATTATAAGCATTATATAATTTTTTTACATACAAACATAGTTGGTTTATTTATTTTTTTATTCAGGATTTTTTTGTCATGTGTTTTATCATTATAAACAGTCAGTTTACATTTCTGATGGTTAGATTTAAATTCATATGTTAAATTTATATTATATGCTAATAATCAGATTACAGTTACTTCATGGATTACATGATTACTATTTATTCACACAATGGCAGTAAATTATGAATTCTCACTAATTCTTATTTTTTTCCTCTTAATTTTTGCTTTTTTTTTGCTTTCTAAAAATGCTACTGTGTGTCAACATTCAGCTTTGATTATAATTATAAAAACAGACAGAAATACATTTTTCAAGGATTTTTTTAATACATATGAACATGGTATGTTTAATGGTGTCTTTGTTTATTTATCCTTTTCTTTTTTGCTTTTTTTGGCATTTTTGCCAGGACAGTAGCGAGACAGGTATGAAAATAATGGGAAGTGTTTTTGTTTGTTTGGTTTTTTGTCTTTTATGGGGGGAAAGTTTTTGCCTCTTACTGATAGAGAGAGATAGAGAGAGACAAGGAAGTGAAGTGGGAGGTGGGGGGGTAATGGGAAGGTCCACTACCCAGGACTCAAACACGGGATGCCCGAAACACAACGGCTCTACTTGTCGATGCAACACCCACGAGACATCTGCACAGTGTAAGTTAAAAACAAGTTTGATTTAAAAAAAAATATATTACCTAAAACCTAAATTGCGTTCAGGCCAGGAGTGAATTAAGGTGGTCAGGGGCCCCAGGGCTGCTCTTTTGTGTGAAGTGCCCCCCTTAATCATTATTATTTACTGGAAAAATTTATTTAGTGCCATATATGGTTCAAATAAAAGTTACTTTAAAAAATTTTCAAGTAAATTTAACAAATAAAAATTAAGAAACTATGAAGTAGAAAGTGAAGTAAAATGTATCCCAAAAATCTTTGTTTTATTAAAGACATTGAAGTCTACAAAATGTGACCCATTTCATCACTGTGCTTACGAGACGACAGCAAACAGTATTCCAAAATATTTGTCTCAATCCTCTGGCAAAGAAAGACTGCTCTCCATGTGCTCTCTACTTGTTAGCGGTCATCTGATTTTAACCACATTTTTACCACTAAGCCTTACAGACGCTAAAAGAGAGAAGAACAGGAAGGCTTAAGGGCAAGAATCTGTCCGTCATATGACTACATCTTGCCACTTATAGTAATGAGCTGTTTTTGGTCAGACAGAGCGCTCTCAAGAACGTCTACTCCATCCAATCGCAACCTCTCATAGCTCGGGAGAAAAACAGAACATTAGGTTCAAGCTCTCGGTGCGAGTGTCACCAGTTTGAGATAGCTGTTACTGAAGTCCTAAAGCAATTTCACTGCAATGCAAAGCGCTGTTACTTCCCACTTCATCTGTGATGAACTCTGCGGTTGGTAGCCACTGGATTTCTTGGGACAAGCCTCTAAGTGAATCTCACAGGGGGCCAAAAATTACATATTTCCAAGATAAGACTTCAGGGTCAAGATCAAAGTCAAGGTCCTGTCAAATCTCATCACGCTCAGACGGGCAAAGCAGCCTTAATTGTCAATACAGCACGAGGGTATTGACACCTATGACTCCCCCGCTGGACGGTTCAGACACCTCTCTTTTCACCTTGTCATTTAGGATAGCAGCTATCTTTGAAAGCGGCCCGGCATGCCAATATTAAAAAGGTTGCAATTTATGAAAGGCCAGGGTCAGAAAAGGACTGATCAATGTGCCGTATTCACGTCATATTCAGAGATATTCCCGCTGCGGAGCCGACCCTCCTGCCGATACTGTTCTTTCTGGCCCACAACTGATCTTACAGACGGATCGATATGCATTGTGGTGGTCCGACCTGGAGGAGAATACCTCATTCGGCGCAGAGATAAGAACTTGCACCTTAAAACATAGCACAACAGACTCAGAAAACTATTTACTTTCTAGAAAAGCCAGTAAAAGGTTTCTGTCAGTTAGAATAGAAACTGTTTGTTCATGAATAATACATATACTGTATAAGAATACAGAGTCTAAAGTATACTGTAGTTAGTTTATCTTTTCAGTTTAATGTCAAAACTCGCAGGATTACATCGAGACATCAGCATCTGAATAAACAACATATTGCCCTTCATATTCTCTATGGACTCGAAAGAGCAGATAAATATCAGCTGCAAAAAAAACATCCAGTGTCTTTTGCATTATATATATGTTTCCCAGCTTGACCTGAAAAAACAAATGCAAAAAGGCTGTTCTTAGGGTGTACATTATAGGTATTTTAGCCCCACCGCCTGACACTGAGCATTGGCTCCCCAGCAGTCAGGCGCAGTAGTTATCATCGCCGTCTTTATCAGACACAGGCCAAACTGTGACAGCAACACAAAAATAATCTTTGAAAATGGCGGTGAAGCACTCCAGGGTCTGATGAATAAATAACCTGTGTTCCCGATGCCGGCAGCTGTTCTGTTGTATATGTTGAGGCAGCAAAAGTAGGAAAAATAAATACATTAAGGAAATGCTGAGAGACACGCACCCCATCGCTCCTCGCGCATTTCCCCTGTGCTAAAGGACAAAGCATGTCGTGTGTAGAATGCATTTCTTAAGGCAACGGTATATAGGTTATATATGAGTCGATTGTTTTAGCAGCACTCAGCTCCTCTATGGTTTATGTAGATCAAAAGCAGCTGTCATATCGCAAGTTCAGTAAAACCAAATATTTGTCATGAGTGGAAAAAGCATTAACAGAAATATTCTGAAATATTATATTGATATTAACGTTTTTCTATATATTTCCTGGATATTTAATGGTGAGTGTTCCTTTTATTGCTACTTTTATTTATTTTTGTTTCCTTTAATGGCTATGAATCGTATTGTCAGCTAATTTAAGTCATTAGTGGCTTAATTTATCAAGCGTGAATGCTTAGATTTAATCGTAGGGTGCGTATACACTTAAATCCATTAATTTGTCTTTATTTAGTTTATTTTAATAATTTATATATAATTTTTCTTGCAGCTAGCTGCTCTAAATTATGATGATTGGGGAAATTTCATATGTTAATGATTTTTACAAGCAGAGAGCTTCATTTGCGCGCAAGTTCAAGATCTGAAAGAGACACATACGCGCAATTTCTGTTCGTACGCACATTCTGTGAATCGTACGTACAGAGTTCGAGATTAAAGCAGGCCAAATAACTTCAAATAACAACCCAAAATTATCAATTCATTCATGTTTCATCTGTGAATGGATCACTGTTTTAAGCAAAACGGTTGAGTGAATAATTCAGTGAGTCACTAATACAAATATAGATGCTTAATCATATCCTGAATTCATCTATTTTTGCACAAAATCTCTGAAATAATGATTTGATGACTCACTAAAAAGAGATTGTTGTCATCTACTGTTCACTATAAAACCTCGCCACTAATGTGGAGATTGACAGCATGTTTGGTACAAGCAAACAGTAAAAAAGTGGATTGATAGAGTAAAAATCTTCAGTTATGTTGGACTAAATATTTGGACTTTGAAGGAAGGTAAAAACAAGTTCAATGTGTAAATAACTAAACGTGTATACCTCAGAAGTATAAAACTGACCGTGGGCTCAGCCCGAGGCACCTGCTACAACAGTCTTTTTTTCTTCTTTTTCTGCATTTCACCTCTGCTCTAAGCTTGTTTCTTATCTTATGGTTATCATTTGAAAGTTGTTTTGTAAAAACACATTTACTAAATGAACAAATGTAAATGGTAAGATCATACAATAGCCCTTCTTTCTTTAAACTGTATGCCTTATACTTTGGGTTTCCGAATACTAGCAATATTTTACAAAGTTCCTTGTAGTGCACAGTATATGATGCTAAAAAAACACAACAGAGTGAATAATGATGTATAAACCTGGGATTTGATGCTAAACCCTATCCAATATTTGTTGGCTTTAATTGCAGCCGAGTATGGAGTGCAGGCTTCAGGCCGACAATTGATAGTAGCCATTAGCAAATGATTAGGTCGACAGTGATAAACTATATTTCATCGATTTGTCCCAACTACATTTCCGACTTCTGCTAAAGGGAAGGAATAAATTCACCCCGGCATCTGTAATGCATGACTTTATATTCATAATTTCCACGAGAGGAGCCTCGGGCTCTAGAGCTCTCTGTCATGTCTGGATGGAGCTGGCAGCTTGTCAATGTCTTACATTCTCATGCGCAATGGTTTGTGCCAAATCTTAAATGACTGTTTTTCATTCAAATAAGGGTCTCAGGATTTGCAATAAGGGAACGAGAAAGAGAGAGAGACTATGGTGAAGAAAGACTGTATCTTAGTTATAGGTGCAGAGACTGGGATAATTTCTGCATTTCAAATAGCATAATAAAAAAGGTCACCTTAGACAGTGCTATTCAGCACATTTATCTGACAACTCTGAGTTTCTGACCTCATGTATTCACAATAACCATTATTTCACCAGGAATATTTTTCATGAAGATATATTTATAGTGTCTGATTAACACACACCCAGGTGCACACAGTCAGATTTTTATTTGTGAAAAACCCAGAGGAAGGTTCACATAAGTAAAAATTACAGTTCCCAGTGACACAGTGTGTTTACTTGGGACTGCAAAAGCAACTAAATTGGGCTCTACACATAACATATGGAACCTGATCAACCAGACAAGACCTTTGAGGTCAGGATCTCAAGCCTAATTCTGAAGCTTGCAGTGTTGCACTCTGACCTTTGGCATTCCTGTCAAACTGGATGGGCTTATGTTCAAAGATTGGCTTTGCAGTACAGCAACTGGACAAAAGGTGGTCTGTTGGCGTAAAATCCGAGGAATGTTCAACAAAAACAGCACAAAATCCTTATAAAAGTTCGCATAATTCAGATCATTTTAAATAGAATGAATACCAATGAAACACCTGATATGTTTTTAACTTTATATTGTCTTTTTAGTAGAAAACTTACTAATTTTGTTATTATTGAGTAGTGTCACAGTAGCATCATTTTGAAGAGTATCGCTGAACGCAAATGGCGTACAATGTTTGTGTGCAGTGATGCACTCCAAAATAGCAGTACAGCAATGCCACAGTGCAAAATTTGTTGAATAATGCTGTTATTTTTGTTTTCTTGCCGTAAAAAAAGTCTTCTCATCACTTTATAACGTTACAGTTGAACCATTGATGGCAGATGGATAATTCTGATGATGCCTTTCATGCTTTCCTGGACCTTGGCAGTGCAATTTACTTCGTAGTCAATGGGACAGTCACACGCATCCTGTTTTTCATCTAAAATATTCTAAACTTTGTTCCAAAGCTGTTTGGAATAACATGGGGGTGAGTAATTAATGACAAAATTTAAATTTTAGTGTGGAGCAGCACTTTAATGATGTGGTGACCCAACATTTTTTGTAAATCAGGATAAAACATATTTCTGCAAGATATTATACTGCTTCTTGCGCATTTAATGACACAATCGCATGATCAGTTTAATTCAAAATTTCTTGAACATGAATCTGGCAACGTTTTACTATGCTGGTTGTTGTACGTATTGCCACAGTTACACATTTTGAAAATTAAATATACAAGGTGTTTTGAGGTCATGGAATGGTACTGTACACAGAATCCTGCAAAAATAAATATTTAATAATGAAAGGAAATTGGTGAATTAAATGTTTAGTATAGGCATGGCTATGATGCCTTAAAACACTCCATCTGTAGGTTTGGGAAGTGACAATCTGTTGGCTTATGCAACAGCATAATCATAATCTCCTGTATATTTAACAAATACTGCATATACAAAATGACAGCCCTTCTGAGTCAAACATGCTTGCAAGAGGAATACTTTGGTTGCATCATCTGTAAATGATTCAAAGTCTACATACCATGGTTGCACAGATATGTAGGCCACATTTATATCAAGCATGAGGGTTTCATTATGATTTTTACAGTCTAGCAGTCAACAAAGAGCAAGATGTGCAGTGTGTAATTTGCAAAGTGATGTCTACTGACAGTCACATAGGCTCTGATCCAAAACCCAGTGAGCAGCATATGCATAGTGGACAAGACAAAAAAAGTAGGTAATATATTTGCTTTACTAATATTGATGACTTGGCAACACACTAATGTCTAACCACTGAAATCACTATTACTAAAGAAAAAGTTTGTGGACATCCAAACACCTTAGCCATGCAGTATGTGAATTTACAACATTTTATTTCAAGTTGTACTTTATTTGCCTTAACCCTTCTGGCAAGCCTTTCCAACAGATGTTGGATTTGTGCATAAAAGCATCAGTGAAGTCAGGTCCTGATGTTGGGTGATTGGGTCTGGTTTTCACTTTATGTTCCAAATCATCTCAAAAGTTTTGATTGGGGTTCTGCTACGACCTTTTTGCAGGCCAGTCAAGATTTTCCATATCAGATTCACTAAATCTTTACTTTATGGACTGTGCTTTGTGTTCAGGTAGGTTTTCTCAAAAGGCTCTGCAAACTGTTCCAACAACAATGGAAGCTTTTTTTTTCTAAATTGTCATTGTACACAGTATCTTTGTCCTAACTGGAAATATATATGAATGGCCAAAAACCATTCATTACAAAATTCAAACCTTGTAGAGTTGCTGAATAGGTTTTAAAACAAATATTATGACATTAAAAGACATTGGACAAGGCATGTCCATATGCTCCAAAATAAATTAATAAATAAAAAGATAACAAAAATATTCAAACATCACACAATAATTTAAACATCACACAAGAAACAATACCCAAATTTAATAGATAACCCTCAAGTTGTTCCAAACTGAAAATAATTTCAATACACCAAAAAAAGATCTTTTTAATGAAACCTGAGAGCTTTCTCTAAGTCTGCCATTTTGAAAAGTTCATAAACACATTGTAAACATAACCAATTTGAAACAAGCTATTACATTAACTATGATCTTCTTAAGCTCAACTATGATCCTCTGATTACCATATTTAATGCGATCTATGTATTTGCATTGCCGCTGATCGATCATTATATCATATATCATAATAAATGATTGTTCATCAGATAAAGTAATCATATCTCTTCAGAAGACTTAAAATGCTCAATTCATTAGAATTGTTTACACTGTCCCTTCGTGAATTAGCCAAGTTGAATTAAAATAGCATTTGTGAAAACATGGGGCCAGATTTTAGAATTTTTCATTGTAATTGATGTCATTCATTCACAGTCAATGACCCTTATTAATGACCAAAGGTAATAATAATAGAGTGTGATCTGTATTTGTTAATAATGTATTTGTAAAGTATTATTTGACAGTCAAAAAGTCAGGGTAATGCTAAAAGAATTTGTAACCTGCTTATACATTACCTGACCAGTTAAGTTGTAATTTGCCTTTTGTGTTGTTTGCCTTAGTGTTCAATTGTTCAATTGTTGTAAGGGCATTACATTTGAATGTATATTTTATCAAAGTAATTACATGTTGGGAACACCATTGAGGGCAAGTGAATGATGAGAGAATTATCATTTGGTGAACTTCCACTCCAAGAAAGCATGATAAAAGTAAACAATACAATTTGTGCACTGCATCACAACTCATCTGAAGTCATATGTTAGATTGGTGTGAGAAACAGACTACAGTTATTCGGTGAACAGTTGTTGTCAGCATTCACTTCCTCTGTATGGAAAACAACAGTCTGGGCAATCTGCTATAAATATCTATTTTTGTGTGCCAAAAGCAAGCAAGCAAGCAAGCCATTTGAGTTTCGAAAAGATGTGAGGGTGTGTAGTTACTTTCAGATGGATTCTTTAACCCATTATGTACCATTACAACATTTCCTTCAGCAGTTTTCTTATCACATATCATTCCACCTGCCAGAAGCAGGTAAACAGACAGCATTCCGATAAACATTTTTAAAACTATCTATTGCTCAACTAAAAACTTGCAAAAATTATGCAATCTTGTCTCCCCGTCAAATTCAACCCATCTAAATCTGGAGACACCAGTGACAAAGTGTTCCATATTTACTTGAACTCTTAAACACAAACCTCGCAACTGAAATAAGTCTCCCAGCATGATATTTTACTGGAGTTTTGGGTTTCTGAATGTCTGTGGTTTCAATTCCTCTGTCTGTAGCAGGCAGGTTCTGCTGTCCACATTAAACCATTGTTTATTTCCCATCAGGCCTCTGGATCTTCCTTTGGAATATATTAAAAATTGATCAAGTAGGTATCTCTCAGTCTTTCGAGTCACATCAAATGCTGACTTTGCAATTTCAAACATCTCTCACATGGAAAAGTTTCTCTTCCTGCTTGTAACAACACATCAATTCTCATTTGGGGGTCACTTCCTTCTACAAATAATACGAAGCTTAGGAGAGATGCATGGGAAAACAACAAAACGCCAGTTGGCAGACAGAACTTCTCCATTAGAGTCAAAGTGCTGTATGATTTATGTAAGCTGACTGCATCGAATGTGTTACAATTCAAACAAAAGTGAATAAGCTTGGCTATTGATATCAGATGTTGTTCTATAGACACCAGCAAGTCTAGAAGATAAAGAAGGTTCAATTATCAAGCCCTATCCATTATAAAATAACCTTTAAAGGACTTCAACCTCATCCAATACACTAGCAAAAAAATAGTGCAGAGAGTTGCTGATGCACAGAAAACAGAAAGGTAAGGGAGGGAGAGAGGGACAGATCCGTCACCTCATTATTTTTCAGACTGGAAGAAGAAGGTTATAAGACAATAGTTTTACTATTCACCACACTGACAGGGAGGGGGCAAGCGAAACAAGTCAGAAGCGCAACTCCTGCTTAGAGCGAGGTTTAGGTTGATCGGTACGGAGGCTCCTAAGAAGGGGGGGAAGAGGTGGATGGGAGTGAAGGAGAAGCGGAGCCGCCAACAGGATGTTGTGAGCGGAGGAGCCCCACTGAGCTCAGAGACAGCAGCTGTCAATCAAAGGCTCATTAGACTCCGAGAAGGCGGCACAGGGGCACTCACATAACAAATAAGAGCAAGACAGGCCACTGCCAGAGCCAGCCTGAGTGATGTGTGTGTGAATCGACATGACACGCATTCACAATCTCAAGCACAGTTCATTTCACTCCCAGCCACAGACCACCAAAAATCATGTGATTTTATCCCCCCTGCATTTAATTTGAAATAGAGATGAATAGATAATGAGAACACCAACTCTCTCGGCTGAAATCAGATGCATTTTCAATAGTTTTTGGATGTCAGGTTTGAAAAATGAGATGCAACATGTAACGATACGGCTGATAATGATGCATTTATACATTTTAAAGTCAACATAAAAACAAACCGGACTATTTGGTTTCTTAAAGTGTTAGTTCACTCAAACACGAAAATGCTGTCAATAATTACGCAAACTCACGCCCTTCCAAATCTGCAAGACGTTCATCTTCCGAACACAAACACATATTTTTGATTAAACCTGAAAGCTTTCTGACCCTGTATAGACCTGCAACACAACTAACATGTTCAAGGCCCAAAAATGTTGTAAGGACTTAGTTACAATAGTGTCCATGTATAATTATATAGGTTATATATATATATATACACACACAATATATCATATATTGTATATATATTATTATATATTGGATTGTATTATATTGGTGCAACTGCTGGCACACTTTGTAGGTTATTGAAACAAAGCAGCAGCATCTCGCTCATGCTGTCTAGCTTTAATCAGGAGCAATTCATGCATAGAAAAATGTATTCCCACCTGTCTGTGAAGAGTAATGTTCATTTAAGCAGGGTCCTGCTTGGCCGTCGCTATGAACACACTAACCGTTGGCCAATCGTTTGCCACTTAACCTGCCCACTTGTTGTTTGTTTTCATTAAGAGGTAACTGTTTATCATGTATAATTTATTGCTTAATGAAAGGGGTTTCATTAATTCATCATGGCTGGATATGCATTATTCAATTTGGAATTATGCATCTTTAAGGGGGATATATAAATATACAGTCTAGGTAAGGCAAAAGGTATTTCCGTTGCACATGACTGGTTTCTTAATCATGGCGATGATGAGTGGCTAACCGTTGGAATCTGAGGCGTAAACAAATGCGAATGCTAATCTCAAGGCAGCACTCTCACACGCGGAGGCCTCTCGCTTTCATTTAATTATTCACCTCCGCATTTATGTGTTCATTAATTTAAGGCCAATTCTGAATGGCTTAATGCTGTCTTATGAGTGTGAGGCACAATTACGAAACGCGTAATTGAAAACAGTTGTTTTTGCACATAATTATGTCACGACACGGAACTCTCTGTACTTACGAGAATTACATTTTATGGTACACTTGTCAGGCTGTATTAAAAATGCATAGTAGGATTAGTAGCAGAAAGGTTCATTACAGTATATGGTTTGAATTCTCATGTTTGCATGTTATGTAATTAAAGACATACTGTATAATCATGCTAAGGAAACCATATTAGATACTTGATTAATGCTGATGAACGTAACTATGCATTTTAACTTAAAAAAACAAAAGCACACACATTTAACAAATGTAAATCTATATCAATAAATATTCATTTAAATTGAAAATATTAAAAATAGAGGTGATTTCTGTCAGCATGGTGTGAGCTTATGAAATGCCTTTTCAAATGTGATAATACATTTTACCCAAATCAAATTCAAAATCAAAATCAAATTTTCACAAAATTAGTTTTTTTTGTTTTTTATCTCATGAACTGAACCAGAAATCTCCACTTCAGTAGCATATACACACACCAAACATCAATTTTTATTCCTGTCTATTTGATTCCTAAACATGTGATGTTCTTTATGGCTGTTGAGAATATCGTCTGATTTATGGAATGAAAAAAGCAATATTTTGAACAAATTTTTAGATTTCTGTTCTGGAAATGTATGCAAAATTAAATAAGTGGCTCTGGACCACAAAACCATAAATCGCACATATATATATTTGTATTCATAAAATAGCCAAAAATACATTGTATGGCTCAAAATTAACAATTTTACTTTAATCCCAAAAATCATTAGGATATTAAGTAAAGATCATGTTTGATGAGGATATTTAGCACATTTTTTTCCACATATAAAATGTAATTTTTGAATATTAATATGCATTGCTAAGAAATTCATTTGGAAAGCTTAAAAAAAAATTTTTTGCACCCTCAGATTTCAAATTTTTAAATAGCCAAATACTGACCAACAACACTGGCTAACACACCATGCATTTCCTTCCTGTCAACTATGATCTGTCCTATCATAATAAAAGGTGAAAATGAAGGATGTGAGCCTCTATATCTGCTATTCCATGCAGTTACTGTTTGTTCTTCCTGTGGGAAGTGGAGGGGAAAAGCAGAAAAATCACACTGTCTTGGTAATCTATTGCATTATTGAAGGGAGAACTTAAACAAAAAATCTATGCTCTCTGTGCTGTCTTATTGTCTTGACAGTTGTGACAAATTACAGTGCTCTGGAGAGACAATAAGAATTTCTCCTAAAGTTGGAGTACATTAGAGAGACTCATAAACTGCAATATATTTTCCTCCCTCTTTCTGGCTCTGAGGAATTTGTCACGAGAAGAAGAGAGAAGTTGAGGATGATGATGGCGACTGCAAATGAGAGCTGAAATCATGTCTTTTTGAGCCGGTGATGTGTCACAAACGGTGATGTGGAGCAGAGGAATCTTTTCATCTCAAGTTCTTATGTACCCAAACATGGGGCTTGCATCAAAGAGAAATCTCATAAATGTTGAAATGTGCTCTCTCAAATCTGTGGAAACACATCCATTAACAGTGACCTTTGTAAAATCCGGCTTCGCCAAGTGCCAGACTTTTATCATCCGTATAAAACTCAGTGATGGTCCGCAGACCATCGCCAAATCCTAGCCTCATTGAAATAATTGAGTCAAGCCTTTTATCTCAGCCTTTTGTGAA
Organism: Enteromius thamalakanensis; assembly: GCA_032357475.1. Taxonomy (NCBI): domain Eukaryota; kingdom Metazoa; phylum Chordata; class Actinopteri; order Cypriniformes; family Cyprinidae; genus Enteromius; species Enteromius thamalakanensis. Next base: position 14,368,256 of record JAUCMT010000036.1, read on the forward strand.
GCTCAGATGGAGAAGAACTGAGAAGACTTAGTTTTGAAATGAAACATTTTGTCCATCAAAAATAAAGCTAAAGCTGTACATGACTAACATTTTTGATTCAAAGTTTCCCTCTGGCTGGCGACTGTGCCTCTGAGACTTTGACAAGTCTCACTGCCAGACCTAAAAGGATGTTTTTAGCTCTTTGTTATCAGCCTGACCTGAACTTGTTAAAACAAGGCTCTCTATTTCACATATTGTGCCTTCTCCTGTTAACTAACATGATGATTTAGTTTGGCCTTATGATCTATAATCTACACTGGACATCAAATATTAACTTAAAAAGATTGTACAAAGTAAAAAATGAACAAAATATGGTCATCGCTCATTAATTTAATTCGAATCGTTCAAAGGGTTGATTCATTCAGGAATTAAGCAAATGGGCCTTTGAATCATTGATTCACCTGATTCCTTCAAAACGTGGATTCATTTACAAACTAAACACTGCTGTGTTGCTTGGAGACTTGCAACGACAGTCAACTACATAAAACGTAAGCTAATGTACAAGTCGGGGGCGGGGACAGCAATCACGTTATTTTTTCATAAGTAATTAATTAAATTAATGTGTTAAAATAACAGCCCTAAAATATACAGTAAAGGTCACTTGACTTAGAAAATGACTCCTATGTGAGACATGCATCATACATTGATTCTTTTGCCCATAATTTATTGGGCAACAAGCAATAAAATAAGAATGTATATTAACACCGTGAATTTGTCATAAGCAGACCCATGTCAATTATGAAAAATTCCTGACTGTGGTTCATACAACGCTACGCTATTGATTAAATAAGACTTAGTAACTAATTACAAGCAATAGGACAAAAAAAACTAATGCAGAACAAATAAATAAGTGCGGCATACATTTTATACAGTAATGAAATCTATAAAAACACTGCATATTCTTTACTGTGTAAATTAAATATGCAAGTAACAAAAGTGTTTTAGTTAAGAGCAGTGATAGATTTTCACTATTATTTTGCATCTAAAACAGACTGCAGGAATATCAGACTGCTGTCACTTTAAGAGTTACCTGGCTCCAATATACTTATACACATTAAAATGTAAATTACTGTTTAAGAGGATACTTGCAAAGACGGGTGATTTGACACATATAACACCAAATATAACATATATAATCCCATGCTTTGAGAACTATCTTCACGTGCACAGCATGGACCTCTTTGACAGTGCAACAGTCTCTTATACTACTTAAAGAATTTTCTAACTGGTAGTAATTGTAGTATGTTGCACAGAAGTTTCATCTGGACATCTTTAAGATAATCTCACCTACAGTAAGTCCTCAACAATTCACATTGATCACAATCATGAGTGCCACTGAGCAGAAGATCTTTATTAGAAGCTGACTGGTCATCAGCCTATTAAAATGCTCTCTGAACACGTCCGGTCCAGGGCGACAACTTTCAACACAGGCTGACTTCACGCCATCCTAGTTTACAGTAAGTCAAGAAATAATCGCAGTGTGTTTCATTTCAAGCTCCTGGACACCAAAGCACTGCCACTTGGTTTATTAAACCCAGACCCAATCCGCGTAATCTTTTTATTGTTTTTTTTTTTTTCCTTTTTGTTTTTCTTCATCTCTCTTTCTTGCACAACTGGACTTGCCACTGTTTATTGCGATAAGTCCTGCTAATGAACAAATGACCTGTCACCTGAAGCACTTAGAGCGGGGTGTTAAACTCTGGTTATAAAAACCTCTTCCAGCTCTATTGATTTACTGCCAGGGTTTGATTGTACCCTAGGGGTAGGAGGCCTGCACAGGCCAACACTGCTCTTACTGTTTTACAGTCCATACAGCAAACAAATAAATCTTCCACTCATTAATTCACTCCCGCTCCTCTCTGCCCACTGATAATGGTATAGGAAAAATTTGGAGCAGATTCATATTGGGCTCCTGTAGCTTGATGCATCGTGTCTCGCAATGCCCTCTCACATTAGATTATCCGAAGCAGACAACTTCCACCTCTCTCTGAAGATTTCATTAGTGCTCTGGCGAATGCATAAGGAAGTGATTTGGAGTGGGCTTTGACTGTTTTCGCCAGCGATGGTCATTACTTTTGAAGTCCCGCTAGGCACTTTTACAAGGTCCCCGCAGCACTAACTAGATGCGTCCTCGACATTTAAGGAAAGATTACACCTCATTCTTAACATAACCAAAACCAAAAGAGCAGGCAGTTCGACAGTCAGCTGACTTTTACGAGAGGGTAAGACATGATAAACGTTGATAAAGCAGGGCGCACCACCGAAAGCATTGCCTCAAGAGATCCAACGGCGAGTTATGACAGTGCTGCAGAAAATTGGACAATCTCCCACATAAAATTGATTCGCCTGATAATGACTGACCTTAGACACAATTGCAGACTACTTAGCTCTGTTGAGAATAGCATCAAGAATGGTGTGACAAACAGTGTAACTCATGCAACAGAAGGGCAATTAATTCTACTTAATGTAACTAAAGGACGCAAAAGCTTTGTTCTAAACTAGCCAATTACTGCTTTAGGGTAACCAAGTGTTGAGTTACTTTGAAGTTCTACCTCAATGCCTTTCAGACAGTTTGTGTAATACAAATAATGCCGATGCCAGTTGTGATTAAATAGTCCATCTAGGCATGATTGAAATTGTGTGTTTTCCATCATTCTAGACATGTACTAGCATGTCTTTATCCTCAGAAAGTTAAGTTTTTTCTTTTTGTTTTCACAATGGTTTCATATGGTTTTGAAAAATGTTTACACAGTTTAAAGTGCCACTATTAAGGCCCTGATATACTTTAAACTAAATCAATGAACGAACTGAAATGATGTAATTTCGAACAAAATTAAGTTTGTTTTGAGTTTTTTTTTTGGCCAATCCAATCGGCTCATCAAAGCAAACTTTTTGGAGAGTTCGTTTTGACTCCTAAACACCTTCGACCTACTATTGGTCCGTGGCGATTCCACAGTCGTGTGTTCTGACATCTTTAATGCAGGACTTTTTTTTACAAGTTTCTCTTTCAGTAAAGGTCAGGCAAGGGAGCAACATCTCCAAGTCTTTATAGAGTTGCCGCACGATTTAAAAAATTCAGCTAAAGCAATTCATTCCTTCAAAGAAATTACAACAACGCTTGTGTCAATGACCCAGAGTTAAAAGCAATGTAGAGAATCATCAGATGCAAGTTTTTCAAAGCCATTGAATGAATGAAAGGAAAGAGTAAAGATATAAGGTAGCAAATACTAGGGATTCATTTTAACCACTTTACCGTTAATCGACCAATATGAATTTTGACCGATTAATACAATCAGTTAACATAATTTCATTTATTTATTCATTTCAGTATTTTACCTTATTATTTTAAACGGTTTGCTGCATTGTTAAAATACACCACTCATAGCCAAAAGTATAAGCTGCTGTCGGTGTATAAATGTATAAGAACTCATGTCTCGATTGGACTCCTGTCATGTCAAAACATGATAGGACTTTTAGTAAGAAATACAGGCTTGATTTCCATTGCACATTCATAACTAACGTTCGTTTCTTGATTTATTATTTAGGTAAAATAGCTATATATTTCAACACATACAAATGCATACATTTCAAATAAATAATACACCATACTGCTGCTGTTGTTGTCCTTCTTTCAAATCAAAATTAAAAGGCATATAATAAATAAACTCATTTTTATCGAACAGGCTATGTGCAAGCATCGTGTCTTGTTTGCATTAATATACACCTCCAGCAGCGCACATACCGTCACTCAAAGTTCTTTTTGTCCTCAACTGAAGAACGAAAAAAAACTTAATTTGAAGTATACCGGGGCTTTTGTGGGTAATAAAAGGTTCATATTTTGGATTTGGGGGTCTCCAACAACAGGTAAAAAAATTTCAAAATTGCGTTTTCATTCAAATGAACACGAACAGAACAAGTTAACGCACCCGCTTTGGATGTTATCACTTGATTAAAAGGGTGCATTACCAGTTGTTAACCTCACATTCATATGGGTCAGTAGGGGCCTGCTGCACCTACTGGTAGGCTAAGAAGGCTGTTATCATCAATCGATCGTTTTTTTGGTCACACTGTACGACAATAATACTGTTTTTGTATCATAGTAAAGGGTAGGTTTAGGGTTGGGGTAGGTGTAAACAATCTAATAGGTAGAAAATTTAATGAAATTTTTAGTTTTACCAGTAGGTGCAGCAGGCTCCTTCTGACCCATATGAATGGGCTGATAACCACTGATAACGGCCCATTCAAT
>JAUCMT010000036.1:14382451-14399106 GCA_032357475.1 Enteromius thamalakanensis
AACATTCATTCAAGACAGGTAGAGGAGAAGAACTAGAAGGTTTAGAAGATAAATATAACTGGGTGTCATCAGCATAGCAATGGAAATTGATACCGTATTTCCATAAAAATAAAACCAAAGTAAGTAGATCACAAATAAAAGAGGTCCTAAAACAGATCTCTGAGGAACTCCAGAGGTAACTATAAGTGATCTTGATTTATAATTTTTTATTTTGACATATTGATTATGATCAGTGAGGTATGATCTAAACCAGGACAGGGGGGTGCCTGAGACTCCTATAGATGCTAGCCTGTCCAAAAGTATCTAGTGCGAGATAGTGTCAAATGCAGCACTAAGATCAAGTAGGACTAGTATAGTCAGAAGACCAGAATCAGCTGCTAATAACAAGTCATTAGTTATTTTAACCAAGGCCATCTCTGTACTATGATGAGAACGAAATCCAGATTGGAAAAGTTCATATAATGCATTCTTGGAAAGCTGATCATGAATTTGAGCGTTGACACACTTTTCCAATATTTTGGTAATGAATGGCAAGTTAGAAACCGGTCTATAGTTTTCAAAACTTAATGGATTAGCCCCTATTTTTTTAAGAAAGGGAGTAATGACAGCGGTTTTCATAGAGGACGTACATACCCGGTATCAAGGGAAGAATTAATAATTTTAGTGAATAATGAGGACAGTGACGGTAAACAGGCTTTAACCAAGCAAGTAGGCATTGGGTCTAGACAAACAAGAGAGAAATAACAATTTTTTATATAAATGCATGTCAAAAAATTTCACTAGACAAATCTTTTTATGGCATCAATGCAATTTAATTTGAATGTTAAATCACTATCAGTGATAAGGCACATTTGCACGAAAAAGATGAATGTCTACACCAATGAATGATAATGTTGTGTTTATTGTAACGTAACCGTTTTGTCATCTGCCACTTGCTTAAATGCTTAAGCTCTTTAAAGTAATATGCAAGTCATTTTGGATAAATGTAAATGTAATAAATGTAAAGTGGGTGGACTGATTATCTGTCAATGTATTATTATCACTATCACTAGGAAGAAAATGAATCAGTTTGAAAGTTACTCTAACAGTATTGTTGCTGTGTGTTGTTATAGCTGTGGTGTAGAGTTATTTAGTTACAGAACAACATCGATCAGAGTTAGTTATTATTACAGTTATCATTCTTGCTGTGAAGAGTCCTTTAGGCTAGTAAACTGTAGAGTTTTGCAAACTTTAGTCTAAATAATTCATATTAAAAACTACAAAGAGTGAAGACTGGATTTATCAATAAAATGCAGCTTGAGTCTTCATGCCATGCAGAGTTGAATTCAATTGCAGAAAAAAATAAAAGCTAAAAAAAAATAAGTTAAGCAACAGAAAAAGTGGAAGAAATCAGGTTTTTGAAATGCTTATGACACAAAAACAGACTGAGGTCACACCTGCAGCCACTTTTTTTTGTCTAGCATGTAAAATCTCTCAAAACTTACCTATGCTGCAGCCTTGTAGTCTTAAGAAACTTAATATCAGGATGCAAAAGGCATCCTTTTTTCGTCTTCCTTCATTATTGGTAGCTTGATACTATTTTCAGCATTATGCCATGCTAGCAATAATGATGGTGGTTATGTAAGTCCTGCTTAGCATTTGTGACTGCTGGATTTGGGTCAAACAGTGATGCAGAATCCAGGCCATTTCTGACAGCTGAGGAAACCTGAACTCATTGGTGCTGTAATGATGTATTTATGAGTAGGAAGGGATCTCTGGGTAGAGGGGGCCGAGCATAACGCTCTGTGTAATGACAGCTTATTTCCTCTAGCCCGTGTTAGCGTGTTTTCCAGTCCTCTCTGCCTCTGTTGGCTCTTCTCTGCTTTACCTGCCAGCCAAACCTTTCATATCCCTTTGCACAAGGGGTTAAATGATGCATTATTAATATTTGAATCACTCCTCAGAAAAGAAAACATGTATGATTTACCCACAGGGCAGTTCTCAAACAGCTAGCCGGTGTATCAAAAGACTACGCAGTGTTCAATCCAGGGCCATTTTGTACTGACATTTATAGACTTTTTTTTTTGTGATTGATATGTGGAGTCTTTCATAAATATACCGTCTCATGAGAGCCTATTTCCCACAATACACAGGGTTCAGGTAGATATCTGACTGGACAATACAAAAAAAGAAATAAAGCATGGGGTCAAAAATAAAACAAGTCTACTAAATAAACAAATAAAAGCAATATGTAGTAATAATAATAAAAATTATATTTTAAGAGACTAGTGGTGAACTGAAACAACCATTTTTAAGAAAAGCTTACGTTTAATGAAACTTTGAAGCACACAGCCTCTTTGGTCATTATGAACCTATTTAACCTGAAGCATGGTGAGAAAAAAAATAATATCTATTTGGAAAGTTTGAAAAAAATTATTGAATTTTGCATACAAAAAAGGACAGACATCAAGAAAGACACATCTAATAATTGTTAGAGATGCAAATATATTAGAATTATTAAATGTGTTGTTCTTGATGTTGGTATTTTTTTGTATTATGATTTTGGAAACACTTTAAATAGTTTTTATGGGTCTGCACATATCCAGTTAGTAAATGTTTTAGTCCAATTTATGTGTATAAAGTGCTTAAAAGGTTAAAAGGTGCGTGGTGAAGGTTTTTCAAGGCAAACATTAGCATACTTCGATCAAAAACATATTAGTGTGGACATGGTATGAGTGAAAGCTTTAAATTGACCATTCCTTTAATAGTAATCGGTTCATTTTGGGAACATTTGCCCAGACAGAAGCTTTTGGAAGTATTTCATGCCTTGGGAAACTCTATATCTCTGGTGTGGCTTCACCCTTCAGTGCATTCGTTTTGCCCATAAACGAACATCTTTGGTGAGGATTGACTTGGCTGGAGGGGGGTGGGTGGGCATCTTTTCCATCTTCCCACTTATATTGGAAGCGACGTGGTGACACAATCGACCGTAATGTGCAGCCTTTAACTTTTCTCCTCCCCCTCAGGCTTTTAATTTCACCAGTCCATCACTGTGCCTCCTGTCCTTTCTCAAGACACATGCGGCATGTATGCTTTAAAGTGGGGTAATGTATACATTATTCATGTCCTGCCACAAAAGGTGCTCATTAAACTTTACACAGCACGCACAGAAGACAGGGCGATATTAAATGTGTTTCTTTACCAAGAAATGTCAGGTTTCACAGATAGATCTGGTGCTGTACAACTTTTGAGTGGCTTTGATTAGCCGGAGCGGAGTGGGATGCCTTCGGTAACATTTCCCTTGTTTGCTTGACACGTGCGAACAAAAGCCATATGTGACGTGATGGGTCTTGGCTATTCCGATGCGTATATTGCATGTAAATTGTAACGCTAAAAATGAATTGTCTCGGTGTAAATGCCAAAGAGGAAATCATTTGTCAGAAAGGACAAGCGGATTTGAGGCCACGGTGCATGATTTAAATAAAAGTGTTGACACTGCAAGCTTGAGTATAAATAATGCACTGTGATGTTTGCCGAGCATGATAGCGGCTGTAGCTAATATTTGTGGGGAAGCTAACATTATAACTCTCTAAAATACAAAAGCTGTAGTATGTTATAAAAACAAACTATTTATAATGGAAAAAATTATTTTGTATGCAAAAATAAAGTTAGATGTTAAAATATAAATATGCTTATTTATAGCAACTTTTGATTCATATCATTGATTCATTTAGAGTTTGATTATATATATATTAGGGATGTAATGGTATCAAAATTTCACGGTACGGGTTTAAAAGCACACACACTACTCTAAGGTTAAGTAAAGAACGATAGAATTGTCCCTTTTAAATGAAGCAACCGATGATGTAATATATTAAATACTGCACTTTAAAGGAAGAAAAAGTATACTAAGAAATTGCTTATGTAATACATGTGACCTAGTGACAACGTGTTACCTAGATTTCCTAAAAGCCACAGTATATATTACCTTACAGGTAATATGCTGATGTTTCCTTTTATGACCTTCAAAAAAAGCGAAGATAAATAACAACAATATCTTCACAACACGTTCATTTCTCTTCTTCCATTTTTATCCTGCAAACCCGTGCCATATGCATCAACCCCTGGCCTCTTTGATCATGTATAAGTGCAGCACTTCCCCCTTCCAATACATCCCTCCCTCGGCACACATGGCTCACCTAAGCCGTCTGTCATCCAACCCTGTAACCGCCTGCTCTGCTCACTAAATTAGATATCTCCTGAGCAAGTCCTGCTGCTCGACTGAGCCTCATTGAGGAGATTGGTGGGCCTCTATCTTCTGAAAGATCTTCCCCTGTTAAATAAGCAATGCAGCATCCTTCTGGCCTGCCCAGGGCAACCCTCATCCGCACTCTCCTCTGCTCCCCACCCCCAAAAGATTGCCTTCCCAGCTACTCTCAGTCAACACGGCCACGCTGATGCACAAAGAGTAGATGGGCTTAGCCGCTGGGTGATGGATGCATTTTCATGGCCATCTCTGTTATCTCTCCCGAACAGGTCCCTGACTTCATTCTCTTCCTTTTTCTGCCCCTTCTACCCTCTCCGCCCCCAAGCCTTTCTTTCGCCCCATTTTCTGAAGGTCAATCATTAATACAACTCTGCATTAGTGCCGACCTCATGACCCCTTAACCTGAAAGCCTTAAACTCGAATACTGAGCATTCGGACCCGTTTCAGTCCAGGCTATATGCAGGGGGCAAGTTCTCAAGGTCAAGGACTGAATGGCCTGGACCCCAAATAATGAGGAGGGGCCCCTACTCTTCAACGTCTCCATGGACACAGTTCAGCAAGGCCTCCTTTGCTGATTGGCTGCACAGCGCATCTTCAAGTTAATCAATGAGCTTCACACAATGGGGGGTAAAAAAAAAACTGAAATCTTTTAGAAACTAAAACGTTGACATTTTATAACCTGAACTAACCTCGCTTTGTCAAATAGATCAAAATTTCAGATATCTAAAATTTTATTGATTTTGTTGGTTTTAATTCTTAAATTTAATAAAAACATGTTTATCGTGAAAGGGGTCTAATCAAGTCGTTGTATTTTCCATGCATTTTTTAATTAATTCATTAAGCCACAACAGCTGAACGAAGAGACCTCACAGCTGAATCTTGGCAACAGACTAAACACAATACATAAGGTGGTAAACAAAACACTACAAATGGTTTAGTCAAGGATGAATATAGGTTCAAATATAAATTCTTAACGATCGTACGGTCTAGAATACATTAGGCCAGACATAACTCTTTTCACAGGACTGGCGACATTTTGTTTTACGCGTCCTCATTTATTATTAACGAAACAATACATTGGGTTCTTAATTAGTCAACCAAGAGAGACCCCACAGAGTTATATTGTGTCCTGAAATAAAGAAAAATTGACCTGGGGGCTTACATTGTTTCAGCATTTTTTAAATAAAGAGCGCACTGAGAAGTGCCATCAGAACGAAGACTCAGAAACATACCAGAGCACATTCATTCTAAACAAGCTTCTTCATCACATCAATGGTGTTTGGCCCCAAACAAAACCCTCCTTCATTCCTGCAAGCTCGGCATTTTGGGCCTCCCTCTCACAGCTCTGGAGTTTCACCAAGCCTTGATGTATCACATATCTCTGTGTTTTTCCTGCATGGCCGTGTCTGGGAGCCAAGGGTCAAAGGGTGAAATAAAGCAGAAGCTATTTAAAGTCTGACAGGGCCTTGAAAGTCAGAACTCACTACTGTCCCTGCAGCCATACTTCTACTGAGGCCCCGTTCCAACAAAGGTGTGGTTTGTTACAAACTCCAAAAAAGAAAAAGATACTTGAGAGAGGATTATTGGGGGTACTCTTGACCCTTAAGGCTCCTGGAGAAGAAAATATTTTCAATTCTTACCAGCTGGACAGGTCCTGTTCACACATAAGGTTTGAGTGTTGGGCTTGCTCTGAAAATACCTGAATAACATATGAGTATTACTGCAGTGTGGCTATCGACATGCTTACAACATACAGACCATAAATCACTTCTTTGGATTACACGCCATTTATGATAGTCAATATCAGCACAACACAAAACCCCCCGACACCATGCATGCATGCATACAGACACTGACCTTAACCAGATTAAATCTATATGCCATGTTAAATCATTTACACTTGAATCCAAAGCAAGATTTGCGATATTGCTTGAAACAGCATTTCTTTCCAGTTGAAAGATAGGCTATTTTTCATTTACAGCAGGAGATCGAGAAATGTGGGCTTTGCGCTGTTTGGTAAACATATCATCAAATCTTGTAAAGCCTGCTTAATATTTAAAGTCCTGACTATCCGGGCTAATGGCATGGGGCAAGAATAAGCTATTATAAAGTCAATAGTTTTATTAAGACAAATGACGGCATGGAGAAGAGGTTATTCTGATTAGTCTGGTTCATGCTTTTTAAAGGGGCAGATGTACAATAAGCTTAAAAGACAAATACATTATACAAATATACAAAAAACTGCATAGTAGCATGCATTTCAGATTTCTCACTTTTAGTTACGCTCAATTTATGAAGAAATATTTAGAATCTTCTCTTTTGAATTTGGTTAAAATGATTCACAAAGCATTTATATACCAATGTCGGAATAATAAATCCATTTTGGCATGGGTGAATTAAAATAATACAATGGCAATGAAAAACAGTATTAACATAAACTCTACTAATCTTTCACTATAATTTATATTCATAACTTTTGGTTAAAAATAGTTTAAAATACTGTGTGTTAAATTTGTTTAAGTTTGCATACTGATTCAAAACAATGAGTCACTAATTTATTTAAATGAGTGAATCATTATAAAATAGTTTACTAAAACACATGCTCTGAACAAACTGGTTCAAATTAATTCGAAGAAATGGAATACTAGCTTACCATGTTCTATACGGCAAGTCAAGTCAAATGCATTGCATTACGGAACATCCATGGTCATCTGGAAATTCCAAACATAAGAGCACAAACCATGCATTGCAGAAACAGTACGACTGCTATGACAGTATACTATTTTTGAAGTTCTCTCAAACTTAAAACACTTACCCCCAGTTTCACAGACAAGGCTTAAGCTAATCCCAGACTAAATTGCATGTTTGAGTTGTCTCAGATGAAAATATCTTGCTTTGACATATCTTAAAACATGCCAGTGTCATTGTTCTGTGTTAAGATGCACATCTTTAATATTGTCTTATAAGGCATTTTTGTAAAAGTTGCTTAAATATCTTAATTTAACTAAGGCCTAGTCCTGGCTTAAGCTAAGCCCTGTTTGTGAAACCGGGCCTTTGGCTGCTAGCAAAGTTGTAAGTAAAGACAAAGTGCAAACAGAGTAGCGCAGACAATTTGGCAGCAATAAAAGTGTATTCAGATGAATAATGTGACTTTTAAATACAGTAAATTAGTATTTTGACTATGTTTCATGAGCCCATCCAAACTATTGAGACTAAAAGAGCATGAATCACCCAGCTGTGTCTCCTACAGTGAGCAAGCTTGATACAGCATGTAGCCAAAGCTGTAGACCAAACAGCACATTAGCATCCCCAAAAGCTTATGATGATGTAGGCGTTAATTGCTTTGACGCCCTAAATCTGGCAATAATCCTTATTAAACTCAACTTGCATGTGATTTAAAGAGCACACACGCACATCTGGCTCACATCACAGGTCATCATCTGCCAGAAACGCAAGCGGCTGCTAAAACATGGGGCGTTGCTTAAGAATTTCAACCCAGCAGTCTACAACAAGTTCAGCATACATTTTTCCAAAACATATTATTATTTTGCAGTATATTTAAATACGTGGTTATCTGTTTGATTCAGTCCAGAAGCATGATTGTTCACCTATTAGAAGTTATCTATAAAGAGAGAGATGTCACATGACAACACTATCCAGATGACCTTGTCTTTCTTCACTTTAGTTTAGCTGTTTTCCACTACTATCTTTATGCAGAGAGAGTCTTGGAGATCCATTGCAAATCATCAAAACAAAACAGGCCTTTCATGTCTTTCTACTTTGGTCTTTTTTTCTCTAAAACACACGCTTGCATGCACTCTGACACATTGACAGGCAGCAAGAGTCAATGCTGTGGTTGACCTCCAAGGCCAGTGGTTTGGTTCACTGAGTGTGAGGCTCCACAACAAAGAGGGGTGAACTCTGCAGCCCTGACCTACCCTACCTCTCCTCCTCACATCTGGCCAGTCAAGCAGGCAACACCAAAAACACTGCAAATATCGCTGGCATAAGCACAGTTTTAATTGCTTTCCCGGACAAGATGATGTATTTAAAGACAGACGTTTTCAAACTGATGGAACAAGATTCTATGAAGCAGTAAAGATACTATAGAATTTCATTAAGAATGAGCAAAAATCAATTCAAGAAGAATGTGTAAACTAGGGCAAAATTTGGAAAAATTTAACATTGGGATTATTAGGGTCAAAATTGCGATTTGCGATACAATATATAAGTGGTTTGACTCAACTTGCTTGTTATCAAGAAAAATGCACACACAGATTACTAATAATGCCGAAATCTGTATTTACAGAGATACAGACACAGTGCAATCTAGCAACAAATAAAAATTAACAATGTTTTCAAATTAAAACAATTAAATAGTACAAACATAAATAACAGTAACATCTTTACATTATTGAATTAAATTACATTAAATTAACTTCAAAATTAAATTAAAAAGTCAAAAGTACAGATAAATAAAACAAATACCAATTTTTATATTTTTAACATGTTGTCCCAAAACATTTAAGCAGGATGTAACATATACTTATATAGTATATTTCTTTTGGTATCTCTTGTCCAGTGTGCCAATCATTTTCTCAAATCCCTCTTTGCTCAAAGTGCGTTCACAGCTGAGGCGACTTGGGCGAATATATCTCGCTATTCGCATGTAGTTGGACGCTTGGACATTTCCAGTTTACAGCGTTTTCACACTACACGCATTAGCAGGGCGTAAGCAGCGCGTATTTTTCCGGCGCCCGTGTTTTCACACAGTATACAGGGGAGGCGAAACTGCTCGTAGCAGGTGCAGAGAAATGACATAAATCAAAGCACATGGCACACAGTGTTCAGAGAAGAACACTGGAAAATATGACAGAAAGATGCTTGTCTATAGCCTGCTGCAGTACAAGCTGCCAGTATGAAAGCACAACGGGCGCGAGCTGCTCCTGCTCTGCATACGCGCCGCTTCTGCTTTGCTTATGCATGCAGTAAAACCGGCATGTTTAACGTGCCGCTTAATTCGCGTGAATCGCGCTGCAGGATGTCTACTTGCGTCTTTGCATTGACTTAACATGTAAATCACTCGCGCTTAGCGCTTCATTCGCGTCTGGTGTGAATGCAAGAATGAATGTCTTGTTACGTCCACAAATGCGTTTTGTTTTTTTTATATAATCACAATATTTGCTGTAATGTAATAGCATAGGCTGACATCGCGATTGCGATGTGACTATTTGTGCAGCACTAGTGTAAACTAACCAAAATGTCTAAACTTATGTTGAAAGAGACAAAAAAAAGCATTTAAGTAATCAGTCTGCTAAGTTACTCAACTGATAAATGAAAACATAAACAAATAAGAATTACTTAAGCTTTCTTATTCCATACCAGTCTTAGAAGTAGGCATGGTAATAATATCAACCAGCATGGCTAATTCTAATATCCTTGAAGTGAATGACAAATTTTGAAATGACTTTTGGGCTCTTGTGGAAAAAAAAAACAAAAAAAAAACTCTTTTGGCAGATTTTATGCATGTTTTGACACTAGACGCCTCGAAAGAAATGTGCAGGAATTGCTTCTCCACCTTAAAGTGGATTTTTTTTCTGTACAGCAAAAGAAGTATGAGGCACTCAAGGCCCACTTGTTCAAACGTTTGAAAAAGAACCATCAAAGAAATGGTCAAATAATTCGAGAGGACACGTTCAGTGGAATTTAAATTCAGAGAAAGCATGGTGCCTTCACTCTACATGGTTTACTGTAATTTTGTATAAAAAAAAATAATAATAATAAAGTATATCCACCATAGTTCACTAAAGTAGACATTGTAACTTTGCCAAATGTAAAATAATACAGCTAAGTGGGTCTGTGTTGGATTTGCTCCCATCAGAAAATGAAACAATCCCCCTAAAGGCACCGGGCCCAATTTTACAATTGAAAAATGACACACTTCACATTTAATAAGTTATTCAGCGCCCATATATTCCAATAATTACTTACAAAGATGAAAAACAGCACCATTAAGCCATAAAAAAGACATTAAAATAATACTTATGCTGCAACAAAATGATACAACAAATAATAACAATAATAATGATGATGACTACATTATTCATAAGTGTTTTTAAATGCAACTTGAGCCATGTTCTGTATTTCTGGATCCACTGATAGCCCACATCTGCATGGTCTGTCAGTTCTTTGACGGTCTGTGTGAGGAGGATGAAAGCCATGACCAAATAAACTGACGGAGCCAAACCTTTCCTTCCATTCACCTGCTCTCCTCTCAGAATAAACCTACAGACTCCCTCCGGTGTGCCTCTGTTTCGGTGCAAAAGCATTTGTATCAGATCACCCAATACATGCATTGAGAAAGACTAGACCTCTCAGACAAACTCTCTTGTACTGTCATTTGCTTGGATTCAGACCAGTGCCCATATGACTGGATAAAAAGAGAGGGGAAATGAAATCAGCACCCATATCCCAATACATTTATATAACTTCTGCATTGTTTCTGGCCAACTGGGAATGTGACTTCTAGGTACACTTGCAAAAAAAAAAAGGTACAAAAGCTGTCACTCGGGACACTTTTTAATGTACCTTCACACCTACAGGTTATGAATTATGACAGCTTCTTTTTCCCTCAATTATATCTCTAATGTAGACGAAATTAACCCCTGGTTTCAAAAACAAGTCTTAAGCCTAGTCCTAGACTAAAATGAAAATCTGAGCTGCTTCAACTGAAAGAAACTTACCGTGACTGATCTTAAAACATGTCAGTCCCTTTAATTTGTCTTACGATACACATCATGAATGTTTTTTTCTAAGGCATGTTAATTGAACTATGGCCTAATCCTGGTTTAGGCTAAGCCCTGTCTATGAAACCCAGCCTAAGTGTCTCAATTAAAATTTAAAATTGTGAATTTTTAATATAAGCTCAAATATTTCTTTCAAATTTTTTAAAAGCCAAAATATGTGAGCTACTCTATGCATGTTATTTTGAATCCATTTTTATTTTGTCTAGGAATTTTACACAAAAAAACAACATTACATCATGAACAAGAGCTCAGCGCTCTGTAAGGATCTCCTATTAAAGAGCATTATCTAAACAATGAAATTTCAAGGTTGCCACATCCTCTGCAGAGCAAGGAAAGATAGAATGAGATTATCGATGTTTGCATTCTTAAGTTTAAAGCGGCTCTTCAATTACACCAACTTAATGTGTGTAGCATATGCGACGACATGCCTTAATACCTCTCTGCGACATAAAAACACATCTAGTGCCATTACAGGGATTCAGCTGCATACGACCCAGTTTACTGCTCAGCCTGCTGTTTTGTAGCATTTCAACCATTCAATTATGCTAATGCAAAGGTGTTTGTGCACAATGCTGAAAACATATCATTATTTAAGCCAACTTGGGTAAAGAGCACTACTCCTGGATCAGAGAAGCGAATGTCATTTCTCTGACGTAATGAACAAAATGCTCAGGAACACAGGGTGCTTAGTTTGAAGTAGTTTGAAAGCCTCTTGTGCACCAAGTGCATGCATTCACTGTGGGGCTTTATAATGAGTTCCTCTCCTTTTTTTGCTTATTCTGAAGGCACTGATAGGCACTGAATGCGGGCGAAATTGCTCTGGCAGGAGCCGATCCAGCTCTTGCCTTTCGTTCATTATTTGTTTCAGATCAGAGAGAGATGTGGAGAGTCTATAGATCACAGTGTAAGCTCTACATATGCGTCCCTCTATCTCTAAGGCATACAGACACAGAGAGAGCGCAATTTACTAAGGCTGCTCTGAAGGATCAACATCACTTCAAAGAGGCCCTGGCTGAGTGTGGTGCCGCGTACGCCAATGTGGGTCTTGTAAGTGTGGGTAAACACGAGGAGATCACAAGCCCTCTAATAGCAGCCTGGATCTGAAGAGGTCCCCACCTTCTGCCTGCCTTTTAAATGTCTTATGAGTTCGAGACACAGAAAGCCTCCGCTCTCAAGTACTTATGTGCGCCATTACTCGGAGTCTGGGAAAAACGCATGTGCAAACACATAAGAATCATTGATGATACATTTTGCTACACATACAGTGTGATTTATATGGAGACGAGACAGGGTAGGGTAATACGTACAGAAATACACAATTCAAAAGTTTGGGGTCAGTGTTCTTTTTTTTAAGGCCTGGATAATTTTATTCAGCAAGGATACATTAAAATTGATTAACAGAAACAGTGAGACTTTAAGAATCTGAAAGTAATGTATCACAGTTTTCAAAAAAATTAATAAAGCAGTGTAATTGTTATAAAAAAAAAAATTAAAATATTTTTTTGAGGGGAAAAAACATGTTCTCTAATGGCTGCTGAAAAATCAGCTTTGCCATTCCAGGAATAAATGATATTCTAAAAGATATTCATTTTATTTATTAATTTTATTAAATTAAACCAACAAGTGATTTCTTCACTAATTAAACCTTACTCGCTTAGATGCATATGCTTTGAGAAACACAACCCTTGCTTTTACTGTTAGCTGTGGGTGTGATGTTTTTTTATGGCATGCCACCTGATATACAACCCTGAGAGGAAGTATAGTAAACAAACCTCCAATTTAAAGCCAAATACTGTATATACAACCCTGAAGTTGAGAGTCGGAAGTTTATACCAGCAAAACCTCTAAGTTTACATCCAGCCAAAACAATGATCTGATAACACTTGCCTTTTGTTTCTTGTGTTATCCTGAGGAGCATCTGGGAGTCCTGACAGGTTGATGCTCTCAGTTGCACTATAACCTTGTAAGAATCCAAAATGAGATGAACAGGCCTCAGAACGGGTTGCAAAACATTCCTCCTTTACAAACATCAAGCTTCTCAACACCTAAAGACTCAAGAACACTGACATCTATTGGTTCAGAGGTTTAACTGCATGTGCTTAGGAAAAACACCATCATCAATCCCATTAGAGGACACTTCCTTAGATCTTGTTTTTGTGGGGGCTATTATTATTATCCAACACCCATACATGAATAGCAACATATAGAACGTATAGCTATACTAGCTATAAATTTAAAAATGCATGTATTTGCACTATTGCATATTTATTTATTTATTGTTTAAGAATGCATTTAAATGATCAAATTTGACATTTAGGCACTGATAATGTTATGAAAATGTTTAAACAAATGTTGTCCTTTGGAACTTCCTATTTATTAAAGATCCCTATGGGAAAATATAACAGGGTCCGCAAAAACATTAAGCTCATTTTGTTTTTACATTGATAATAAGAAAAAATATTTCCTAACAAAAAAAAGTGATTTTGAAGTATCATGTTTCAGTAAATAGGAATAAATGACATTTTGAAATAACTTTAGTTATAAGTTTATTATTAGTAATATAGACTGTATTCGTTGAATACAGTAGAATAATGTCACAATATTGCTGTTTTAATGTATTTTTGACCAAATAAATTGGATTGTTAGCCATAACAGTTTTTTCCAAAAACATTCTATAATCTTACATCCCAAAACTTTGGATCAGTGTATTTGGAATGCTTGTTATTTATTTATTTTTATTATCATTTTAATTTATTAAATTATTTATTTATTAATTTATTGACACATCCATAATCTGGCCTAATATTTTACATTCATAAAAAATGTTGTACTTTTTTTTATTCTATTTTATTTTTATTTACTTCTTCAGATTCTTTAGATTGTGAAAGTGGAGTCAGCTGGTGTAAAAATTAGCGTCTTTTCAGGTCAGAAAAAGAATGCCAGAAGTATAGGCTAAAGAGAAGTAAACCCAGGACAACTGATACACTTGCTTCAGATGTATCCTCAGGTAAAATGAACCAATATAAACACTGAAGATTGAAAATTCAGGCCCACTCAGAGTGAGAAAAAGGAGAACTGACAATTTCGGGTTTGTCAGAAATTTGCTTCATTGACATTGATCTCCATCTGTGGGCTTTTTACTCTAGTGGCTAGAAGTGAAGCACTAAAGCCATGGTCGTTCTTGAACATGACACCATCTATCCCTCCCTCCCAGCTGTGAGTGCCCCTCAGTGAGGGTACTGTGGCTCTGGCAAAAGCCCCACCAGATGTTCCAGCTCTCCAGGGACTGATGGCAGGGCCTCCGATGAGGATAAGCAAATTGTCATTAGAGTCATTATGGCAAACAGGGCTTCATTTTCAAAGGCAGGTCACAAAGTTTGTGCTATGCTTTGTCTTGCATGCCCAGAGTGGGCGTTGATGGATCTGTTGCCCGTTGAAAAAGGAAGGCCAAAATGTCCTCCACTGCTGTGCTGGACTCACTGTGACACTGTAAAGGGCTCTTAACAAAAAAAAAAAAAACATTGAGGGCCTGGTGTAAGAAAATCTCACAAATTCCCTTTCTTTTTCACTTACCTTGTCTTTTTCTAGTTATTGATTAGTCCTTTGCATATTAGCCTACCTCACACAGAGTCAATTACTTACTTACGCTGTAGCTTTTCTGAAGTCAGCATGCAATAAAAATTCACCTTATCTAATTTCATTTATTTTCTAAATGCAAAAGGTCTTGTTGTGAAATACCATTATTGGACCTTCCAGCCTTCGTTGGTGACTTCTACAATCACATAGTCTACCCTTACAAGCTTACTTTTATCTGCTTTCATTTTTGGTTTCAACGTCTGCATCTAAACATTCAGTATATATATGTTTGTGTGTGTGTATATGTGTGGTTTTTTTTTTTTTTATCATACTCAAATGAAAAGCACAGTAGGAAAAAAAAGTTCTGTCACTACTGTACTTTAATTTCCTTGTGTATTAAGGACTAAGCACATCTGACACATGGTCACTGACAATGCCAAAACTTATGATAAATGATCCAGATTCATCATCACCAAATTTTAAAGATATGCCTGCTCTGGCCCCCTAGTATTTTTATGTAAATGCATAAATGCCACCTCTGAGCATTATTTGTCTAAAGACACCTAAATGTCACTTCAGGGGCACTTCTATGCCATCATTTCAGATTTGTGTAAATTTAACAATATTTTGGTGTTTAGAATTTGGAGCAGGTTTGAAATCTGGAGACAAAGGTGGCACAGAAGCACTCCTAAAGTGGAATTTAGGAGCAGTTATACAGACTGCATAACTCTGCCCAGGGGTGGCATGAACGCATTTACACAACAGTTGTGTCTGTACACTTTGATACCAGGGATGAAGTGGGTCAGAGCATGGCTAATTTAAACAGCTTTTATGCAGCATTGCTTCCTTACACTGAATTTGGAGTAGGCACAGAGCAACCTTAACGTGACTGTGTAAAGATGCCTTATGATGTCTTCAAATGCTGTCCAGGCAGACAGCTCACTAAGGTTTGATAGAAAGCTGTCTCACCTCTGAGCCCTGCTCACCACCAAAACCACACACTTTCTTTCTCAAACTACTTTAATCTCTTTTAAGCAGTTTGTTGTTGGTAGACAATAGGCTTTGTTTGTGTGTGTGTGTGTGTGTTTGGGGGTGGCAAGCATAAATCTCAACTTTGTTAGGTGTTATCAGCACAACTCCTCTTTTGTCCTCTCCTGCTCCATCACTCTGCAATCTCTGCATTTATTATCAAAGCACAGCAGATAAGAACAAACACAGAGCAGTTTGTCGCCACCTGACACGGTTTCCATTGGAGGAGATGAGAGGAATACTTATCTTGTGGGCTAGATGAGATAAAAAAGAGAATATTCCTAGAGGAGATCAATAATGGTTATTCAGTCCAGAGTTCTACCATTGAAAGCAATGACACTGTCCCAAGCCACTGCTGGGATATTGATTTCAATTTATTTTTAACTTAGTGATGGATATGGGACAAGCTGATAGAAAGGTATTGGTTGGATAATTACTAACATCTATTAATTGGAGGATGAGATGGAGCACTCAGTTTTTATTTAGCATAACAGCAAATCCAGATGGCCCAGTCAATATGATGCAATTTAGCTGCTCTCACGGATGTTTGTTGGATTGACGACAAAGTTGCTTGAGAAATTTACATTTTAAAGGAGACTAGAAGTCAGAAAAAAAATCAGGGTCTTCTGCCATTTTATCACAGCTTATTATGACATATACTGTTGTTTAAAAGTTTGGTTGTGAAATGTATTTGATCAAAAGCATTTGTGAAAAATGTGTGAAAAGTATTTGTTTGAAAATAAAGCAAAATAGTAATATTACGAAATGTTATTTTAATTCGAAAGAACAATAAATTTTAGTTTTATCTATTTTAAATGTAATTTATTCCTGTGATAGCAAAGCTGAAATTTGCTCAATAAACTTTTCTTATTATTATTTTTATTATTTAAGGATTTTTAGGTCAGTTTAATGTGCCTGTCCTAAATAAAATAAAATAAAATAAAATAAAATAAAATAAAATAAAATAAAATAAAATAAAATAAAATAAAATAAAATAA
>JAUCMT010000036.1:14424823-14453259 GCA_032357475.1 Enteromius thamalakanensis
TGTGTGAATAACTTTGTGACAGTAAAAGCCATATCAAAGTGATTTATATCTGCATAAAATAGAGATTCTAAGCTTTCTAATGGTACCTCATTTGTGGCTATTGGTGCACACAAAGGGTTAAAAATTGAAGGCACAAGTTGATAAATACATAAATAAATACATCTGTACCCGCCGGAGGGTACGCAGAAAAACAAAACATTACATATTAAAAATATTACAATTTATTTAATAATCCAATGCTGTAAAAATCGCACAGCAACAGTTTGTGTTGACTTTAGTAGATTACAATAAATATATTTATTAAAGACACATAAATATTAGAATAACATTATTTTATTTTATTTACATTTTTTTTATTCATTGAAAAAAATCCTGAAAGAAGCATTAAAGTTTTCAAAAAAATCACACAGCATCAGTTTGTGTTGACTTTAGTAGAAAAAGATTAATAGATTTTTAATATCGCACACAAATATTAGAATAACAATAGATATTCAGCTTACATGTATAGTTCAAAGACTTACAGGATTTGGCAGAACAACTGTTGAGCATTTTAGAATGATTTCTGAAAGATAACGTAACACTGAATTTAAATAAAATATAAATTTAATTTCAGATTATAATATTTATGATCGTACTTAAACAGTGTAGTTTTGAATGAACAGTTGTGTCCACATTAAACTTGAACAGACAAATGAAACATAATAGGCTAACCATAAATAGACTGCTCAAAACTGAAATAAAGCCTAATTTATATGACCAATTTATTTATTTATTAGCAGTGGACAGCAGTTTAACTAAATCTCCCTCTATAACAAACACCAGCTAACCAGCACATATGGATCATGTGCTTTATTTCTCCATTCAGAGTTTTTGTTGGCTGATCTCTCATTCACTTGTCTGCTTTATTTCAGCAATCACACGTAATGAAAGCGTTTCATTGCGTTCAGCATCTGGTCTTTTGGCAGCAAAAGGCGAACCTGAACCTCATATTGGACTTCCCTCAAGTTGGCATGAAAAGTGTCAGCGTTTACTGTTATCATGGCTATCACAGTTACTTTAACCTCGTAATGCTATTGATCATTCACAGACTTGGATTGGAAGACTCATTCAAACAGAACGGCATGATATTCTCATTATTAACACATTTCTGTACGTCTAAAGGAAAGCTAATATTTTCAATAGATTATGTGAGAGAACGGGGGGCAGGTGCGCACTGAAACTCCTCATGTTTTATTCTGGCTTGACAAAGAAAATAGCCCGAATATCCCGTTGTACTGAGATCAAGAGCAGTATTTTTTAACGTGCCACATTCTAATCTTATTTAAGCAGCGGCCAAGATCTCCTGATGCCAAATACCATCAAAACCAACGGCTTTGATGCTTGAGCCAAGGCATTAAAAATACTGGAATGTGGTAGTGCCTGCAAGTGCCAGGTGTATATCACCCTGTAATTAGGCCTGAAATGAATTAAATCAGGTTATAAAATACTGTGTGAATATTAAACTAATATTTGTAATGCCAGCATCACAAGTTTCATAATGTACCAGAGCTGTCCGACTATGAAAAACAACATTTTATGGACAGGTGTAAATCATGATTTTTCTCCACATCAAAAAAAGCACTTCAAACCTCTTACCCTCGCAGGCGATCCCTGAGAATGAAAGACACACTTTTATCGCCCGCACATGTTCTGGTGTCAGAGCATCCCATATTCTTCCACCGTGTAATAAGTTGACAGTGTGTTTGGCACTCAGCAGGAACAGCTCCAAGGAACATGAAAATGACCTTATTATTTTCCCTCCAATGACATCATTGCTCATCTGCAAGGTGTTAATTTGAATTTGTGGAAGTTTGTGCGACTGAGCAATTTCCTTAGAATGAGTTTCTTATGCTTGTTTCCTCTGTTATAACAGGCTTTATCTTGAAAACAGACGATCCATCTTAACTAGAATTTGCAAAGGAAAAAGAAAAATAATTACAAAACACCCGATTTAATTGGCCTCATGTCAGTCTGACAACGGCAAAACAAAATATTCATCTTTGAAGTGATGAAACGCAGATAATAACAACCTTTGTGTTGTGAAAATGTAATTGCGACATTCAACATTAAAAGCTCTCATTAATGACAACATTTGATATACTGATACTGTGCAATTACAATACCGAACAGCCAAAAGAGAGAAAGAAAAAAGTCTTGTCTTACTTTACATGCTATGAAATAATCATTGTTTGCAGCCTCAAGGAGGGCTGTCAGAATAAAACCCTTTAGAGTACGATGCTTCATCTTATGCTTACAAGTAATTCAGAGCTGTGCAGAACTCAAAAAGAGAAGATCCATAAGGCACACAAAAAAGGCTAATATTCATTCTGCATTATTAAGGTGGATTTATATTAAATATTAAAAGGATCATATGCTGTTTTAATATTCATAGAACTGAACTTTTACTGAAATATTGGTGAAATGCTTTTATGTGCGCTTGGCTGGAGAGCTGATCTGATTAAATTTCATTGTTTGATCACCTCCTCGTGCTCTCAGGGTGAGTGAAGCTGAACTGAGTCCAGCACTCTGTTTCCAAACAAACTGGCATTTGACCATGAATCAAAAAATGCTTTTTTTATGTTATATACTCTGGTTTATTGTTTGTACAATCTTGTGTTTAATCATGATTTACACTAATTAAGCAACATGGACACGTGCTGTCCTTTATACCACTTTTATCTATGGCAAAAATAATATCAGTAGTGCACTTTTATACAAAAGTTTGATAAATATAATTTTTTTTGGTTGTGCCAGTGGGCTTTGTCTATTTTAATTTCACAATAAAAATAGCTTTCTGAGTTCACAGAGTAGTAAAGTTTTAATTTTGGAATAGGAGTTTTGATAGCTTTGGTTAAGTGAACAATTCAATGATTCACAAATAAAGACTTCCTGAATGAATTAGCATTTTGAATTAATTGGATGAATGAATGAATCAACAAATCACTCACAGATACAGTCACTTGTCACCGTGGACTGGCGTAATGATGTTATCTGTAGAGACAAAAATGACTAAATATCAGCACATATATCACATAAAAACATCACATATCTGATTCATGGTAGTGGAATCCTGATGTGATTCTTGTGAAGGAACAAAACACTTAAAAATAAGCTCCTTTTCCAACTCCCCTAGAGTTAAACAGATCCAGCACCGCTAGACCTGGATATCGAATGAATGGATTCAAAAACAGTAAAAATTAGCCTATTTTCAAGAAAAGGGGCGTGATCCTTGAGGCTTTAGATTCAGATTTGTAATTTGTTAAATGAATCGTTGCAGTCACAAATGTAAAAAAAGGTCTGGATAAAGTATCCAAGCAGGCACGTCCTGATATTGCTTAGTTCAACGTGTTCCTGGGTCAACAAAATATGTTGACCCTGGAAGAACATTTTAATCCAAAATTTTAGTTTTGACCATATCTCTACATCTAAACCTAATCCTGTGAGTAATGCCTAAAATCATATTTAATTGTAGATGACTGACACTGGTGTACAAGCACCAAACACTGATTGTAAACCTAACCTTACCTAACCTAACTTCACAAAAACTTCTGTAAAATCTGGTTCTTCCAATATGGCTAATAACAATATAATAAAGGGTCAACAAAAGGCCTTGTTTTCATGTTTATAGACGTGTGCACAACACCCCTGTGTTTACAGTTTTAGTAAAGATCAAGAAAAGAATCCTTCTCTTTTTTGCGCTTATCACAAGAGGCCTTTTCTGTCCATGTGTTCACAAATTAACTTTTGCATTTGGAAAGATTGAACCTCTGTTTTGGGGCTTGAGAGAGTGCTCTAATTGGATTAAAGCCGGGGATTGAATCCTGCTTTATTGCCTCTTTTGTGGGTCCTTTAGAGCCGAATGAAGCTTAGGACTCTCTGTTGGGCTACAGCTCTGACTGGATTACTGTGAAACACCTTGACCAATTAGAACAAGGGCAGGTATCATGCTGGTTCTTTTCCAAAAAAATGGGACTGCTCTTGGCATCTGACTAATACGCCCTCATTAACTGACAGTGACTCTCATTTGCCACAGAGCAAACTCTTTTGTTCTTTATTCCCTCCTAAAGGTAACGTGATCTGCCTTACCTTGACCTCTCCTCCACTGAGAGCTAATCAGGCTCACCTGTGTGCTCTCCCCAGCGGCTGAGAGCGCTAACTCAGCAACACCTGATAAGGTTTCGATCCCTCAGGTAAATACCAGGGGCCAAGGACCCTCCTCAAGATAGTCTTGCAGGCTGAATGAAGCTTGTGGGAGGCAGCAAAAAGAGCTGTTGTTCTGCTCTCTCGCTCATGAACGACCCAGGGGGAAAAAACATTATATATGCTGTCTAACATACATACTGTTGTCTACTGCAACTGAAATAACTGCTGAGTTACTGATGAAGATTGAAACCCAATGATGGAATCCAGTTCATAGTAGTTAACACGTCTTAACAAACTGTTGTTGTAACATATTCCTTGACGCATATGTTAATACGAATTTTCATCATTTATACACCCTTGAGTAGTATCGAATCCGTATGAATTTCTTTGTTCTTTTTTTTTTGTTATTTCATTAGCCAGGACAACTAAAAGGAAATAGCAAAGGCCAAACAAAAGATCACTTTTACTACTTAAAGAAAAAAAAAAGTTGAAGCATAAAATACCTTATAATTTTTTTTTTTATATTTATGGCACAAGTTAACAGCTATACAATTATAGAATTTTAAGTATAGCATTTTATGCAATTTTAATTATTTTAACATGCAGAGAGAACTAAAACACATGGCTGGGTTGCCGATCAATAGAATGAGTTTTAAAGCGAACTTCCAGTTTTGACTCTACGCAATACTTAGTTACTGTTGCTAGGTCTGAGAAGCCATGCCGCTCTCACACCACAAATCATGTTCTCACAGACACTGACAACACGGCAACAGACAAAACAAAGCAGTTTGCTTTAGTTGTAATACAAAGTCTCCACTTCAAATCTTTGTCATTGTTTAAGACACTTTAAACAATTACCACCACTTTGTGGTAGATTGCTATATCAAATCAGTTCAAGCTGCACAAGAAACAATTTTCTCGTCTCTTTTAGTTACAGCACAAAATAAACTTTAATGAACATCAGAAGTTATCTTGTTTCAACCATAGAAATACATTAGTACACATAGTCCACCAACGTTAATCTACTCTCTTGTCATACAAAAATGGCAGATTCTGTGTTATGGTTATTATTGTTATTATTATGGTTATTCTGCATTATTATACCTGTCAGTCAAACAGGTAGTCTGTTATATTCTAGTCTAAGCCTCAGATGTCATGCCTATGGACGGTTGACTAAACATCTCATGAATATGGCACACAAAAGTGGACACACTTCAGAAGTTTCCAAGTCCTTGTCAGGTTGATTTATACAGGATTTGCGGGAGATACTGTATGCGTGTCGTGTTATTTAACAATCTGCTTGGAAACCAAGATGCCAAACCTTCTCACGAAAGAAGAAAGCTGCCGTGTTCATAACTGAAATGCTAGTTTTTTAAAAGTATGTGAAATATTTACATTTTGCGGCATTTACATGTCTGTTATTGTGGCAACATTTCCATGCCTGAAATGTGATAGTGAGCACAACGAACTGTGATTGGTTGTTTGACATGTCGGTCAAATGGCCTCATGGGTGGGCCTTGGCCAATGAAAGCTACCATGAGCTTCATGAGACTAGTCATATCCTACTATGGTTGAAATAGTAAGAATAGTAGTGTGCTTTTCCAAATTCAACCAATATTTTGTAACTTTGGTTTTCCACTGCTAGAGCACATAAATCACACGCTTCACCTTTAAGAGTCAGGGGAGACTGGTCTGACAAGGACAATTTGCAATAGTGTACGTTACGAGTACAATATTCTCCCGAGAGGGGTTTCTTGGCCTATTTTTCACAAAACAATAATGATAATGACTTTCTTCTGATTTTGAGATGTTAAATAATTATGATTTTGCCAAAGGTCAATAATAACACAACTGCTGACATTCTCATTTGCTGCAATATAAATTGTTAAACATTGATCTATGGTTTTATATTTGCCATCCAATAGGCACAAATAAGGTTTCTTTTTTTTCTTTTGACAGAGAACCATGATGTGTTCTGACATGCAAGTGATTATTTAAATAAGGAGTGACAGTAAATGCATATACGAGCATGGAAAATGGGGCTTAGCCAGTTGAGATGAATTGCTAGATTAGGAGTCACAATGGGAGCGAATGAGAGAGAACATGAATAATATCAATGCAGAATTAGGGAGATGCACCCATTAAAGTAGTTATGAGGTTACATAAGAAAGCTAATTTACAATATGGCTGCCAGAGAAATTGAATACAGAGGAAATAGTAAATTATGATGCCAAGAGACGCCCAAAGGTGAATGCATTTCCTCGGTGAAAGAAATGAAACAACTTCATCCTGCTCTTTAATATGAGAACATATCCGCAATATATACAATTGAGAAAGCTAACAGGGAATGTGTTGTACATTAAAAAAGATGCTAATCGCACTGCGTTATAAAACACACATTTTTTGCCTGTGCCTAACACAGTCTTAATGTTGCACTAAATTCTGAAAAGTGCTGCTTTTTCTCAACAGTTTAGATTTTAAGTGTATTAAGCGTAATGGATTTCCCATAATGCATTGCCAAAGGAATAAGAGGTCAGATCAGGGGAACTTTGAGTCACTTTCTATTAAGATGAAAGAGAAGACTTGCTTTGGCCATAATACCCACAATCCCACCTGCTTCTCTTCTCAGAAGCTGTTATTTTGTCACTGAGCCATGGTATCCCAGCATTCCCTAATGAGATTAGATGGCCACTAATGAGCGCTACAGTGGGTAAAATCAGCTGTGTTGTGAAGGTCAAAAATTTCACCAGATTGTGCTGTTGGACTTCAAGAATCATTAACTAATAACAAACAAATGATTTATGAGGGAAGTGGAATTTTTGTTGGCCTTTAGGCAGGGTTTCCCTTTCTTCATCCTATTTTTAATGAGCATGAAAACATGGAAGTGATACTAAGACCTGGTACAATAATATGCAGTGAGCTGTATAGAAGAAACGTGCTATTATTTTGCCTTATGTTCATATGGCATACATTCAGATTGACTAGTTCAGGTCTGGATTCACCTTGAATAAGTAAATGTTTAACTATATAAGGCAAACACGTTACCCGTGAGAATAAAGAACTTCTATTATCCTGTTTTTTTATGGTGGGACATATAATATTTGCTTTTCCAGACTGATCCTTCCAGTTCGGCGGCTGGTCTGTAGTGACTGTGTGTACATTGTCGACGTGAGGTCATTCCATGGGATGGAAATGCAATGAACCATTGACCTATATTGGATTCAAGACAAGAATTCATCTTAGATTTTCCCCTGCTCAAACACTCGTGTTTAACCCACACTGACCTTTCATCAAGAAAAATTAATTTTCTTTATTTGTCACAGGGAAAAAGTTGCATTGCTGGTAAAATGTTAATAACAAGCATCAGCATTTTCTTATATTGGCATGCATTTTTGATTCGGAAAGATATGTAATCCCCTGTTAACCAGTAACCTCATGGTGCAGTTTCAGTGAGATATAATCAGCATGCAATTTGCTAAGTGGACAGAACTATCATTTTTGTTAAGTGTGCATATTAGCAAGGCAAATATTGCTTGGCGCAGTGTTACAGCCGAAAGCGTCCAATACATCTTCCTATCAGAGCTGAACGATACTTGTCACAGCAACTGTTGCTTGAGTGAACCCATAGAAAATCTTATGTAAAACCCAAGAGTGTGCAACTTCAGCTGTCTATATTACTGTTTATATTACTGTTTGGTCTGAGATAAGACAGCTGACAAAGATGCCGGATGGATCAGTCATGTCATGTTCTGACATCCATATTGCACTCAAAATTAAAACGGTGACTCAATCAAGCCCTTGCACTGATACTACGCTTTGCTTTTGAGAAGAAGAAAAAAAAGTAATGGAATGCTATACAATGAGCAAATTGTGTAGCATATTGTGTTGACAAGTTAAACCATCTGAACTGCAGTGAGGCCAACAAGTGGGTGCTGGAAAATCTGAGAAAAATATGAGCAATATTTTTGAAATCCCCTGGTTTCACTAGCCCTAGACTAAAATGTAACACTGAGCTGTTTCAGCTGAAAAAAAACTTGCACTGACTGATCTTAAAATATGTCAGTCCTTTTGTTTTGTCTTAAGATGCACAACAGTAATGCTTTTCTATGGTGTGTTCATAAAAACGACATAAATCTCCTTACTGAAATATAGTATGCACTAATCCTAGTTAAGTCTAAGCCCTGTCTATGAAACCGGCCTTTAAGGAATTTGATATTTACTGTTTTACTTCACTTCTAAAAACTGTTAGGAATAAGGAGATAATTATATATTATAATTATTCTCAGTTATTCTATAGAAAAACCAAAGTTTTAACTTTACCAACATAAGATTATATTGTTATGGTGCTTGAAAGTCTTCTCACATCACAATAGCAAGCACTAAAATAAAGGGTTATTTCATTTAAAAATTACAATTTTGTCATTAATTACTCACCCTCATGTTGTTCCAAACCCGTAAGACCTTTGTTCATCTTCAGAACAAAAATTAGGATATTTTTATGATATCAGAGAGCCATCTGTCCCTCCTCCACAGCAAAACCGAAACGTGGTAAAACCATCGGTAAAACAGTCCATGTGACATCAGTCGATCAACTTCAGTTTTAAAATAACATCACTGAACTTTACTCTCTAAAATGGCGGAAGAAGTCAGGAGCGAAAAATGGTAGAGTATCGCAAGGTAACGCGTATGCAAGCTTTAACGTATTTGGTATTCGCTTACTTTGTGATAAGTCTTCTGCCATTTCAGAGAGTCAGTCACGGGAGAAACTATGGTTCCGGAACTGGGACCATTTTAGTTAACAGATGGCTCTCTGACATCATCAAACATATCTTAATTTGTGTTTAGAAGATGAACAAAGGTCTTACGTGTTAGGAATGACATGAAGGTGAGTAATTAATGGCATTTTTGGGTTTAAGTGGTCTGAATGTGGTCTATTTATCAGCAATGTACAATACAAAGGTAACACAAAAGCAAAACGTTCTCTATATTATTGTGGTCACGTGATGATGTGATACAATAGGTATTCTGAGCAAAAAGTGTGTTTACAAATATACTTCTGTCATTTCGACTCTCAGAGGGATTGGCATGGTGATGTACATGACAGTGTTAATGTATTTAGTCTTGATGCAATAGATCCACGCTGTTGATACGCAATTGGCCAAAATCCCTGTATAGTCTGCAGTCTAAAGAAAACTGAGAAGGTGTGTTGACTAGTTTTTTCAGCTTATTTAATTCTGAGTCCGATGTCTGGATGCTTCTTTAAGCACGTGCATTTTTTAAAAGACTCTCTCTCTATCCAATCACTATCCACCTCACACACACAACGCATTATCAAGTATGTATCCATTTAGCTCCAGGTTCAAAGCATCCCCTAAAACAAAATTAGCTTTAAACACTGGACGCTGGCCTTTAAGATGTGTTTCACGGGGCTGCTAAGACTCACAACTAGCTTTTCCTCTCACTTAGAGAACTTTGACGTATGGGTTGTGCCAGGTTTTGTGAAGCTAATGAAAGTATGGGCTCCTCTATTAACCTCGGAGAGGAAAGGGGAGGTAGTTTGATGCATTCAGATTGGCAATAGCCAATATTTCACCACGACAGGCATTACCAATGAATAATTAAGCGTTTAATATAATGTTCGTGAAGAGAGGGAGATAAAGGAGGGTAGTGGGGAAAGGGGAATGATTAAACTGTAATTGATTATACTTAAAACCAATGCACTATTACAGAGTTCTCGATAGCGAAAGTGTTTGTGTGTGTTTGTGTTCAGAAAAATGGCTTTTTGATGGCACTGTCAGGGCAGTTGCAGTCATTAGCTTTGAGAACTCTTCTACGATGGAATTCAGAGGTCTGGCATGTTGAGATCATGAAAATGTAAGAGGGAAATTTATACTAGAGGGACTTGGGCCCTGGCAGTGACTCGTGAATGCCCGGGGACACATGTTTTCACAGGGTGTAATGCCAGACTGATGTCGTGGCTGGTGATAAATAGTTAAGAAACTATGGTTGTTTGCACTCCGACGCTTCAGAGAGGCATCTCACACTTGAAAATGCAGTTTGGAGATAAGACGAATTCATATTAAATTATGAGCACTGACTAAATCAGTGTAGTGCGCCGTTACGGGCGGTACTAGCAAATTAATTATTTATTTTTTCTAAATATTCAATACCTATGTTTACAAAGCGTTGTGTGTTAGTTTAAAACTTACTATTTGAACCTCTAACGGAAAAAAGGAAGGAAGAAGTTGATACATTTTCTGGAAAGCATTATCAGGAACAGATGTCATGTACCCGGATATTAAAAATGAATGCTAGATGTTAAACATTTCAATAGTGTTAGATTATAATTTTGATTATTTATGACCGCTCTTCAACATGTTATGACACGTATATGCGGTTTAGTAAAGTGTATCTCATTCATTAAGAAAATAAAATGTTGTCTCGCATTAAACATCAGCTTCGACTTCTGTGATTTTACATGGTAATTTAAAACACATGTGGTCTATTACAGCTAAACCGGTCTAAAAATATCGACAGGTTCCCTGCTAGGAATCAGTCCACAGTCTCAGAGAATATACGTTCTCGTACAGACCGAGGTTAGCAATTTCCATACCTCAATTTACTGACCTATGGCTTCCTGTCTTGCATATATGTCCTTCTTGTTAACCAGCTGACAGATTTTCATGCATATTCATAGATGCATATGGTCTGCCAGAACGAAAGCCATCTCCTCTCGTCAGATTCTGCCGTGTAGCAATGTATGAAGACACTTAATTAATGGATGCACCAATAGAAAGCATCATCTAAAAGAAGCATTCTTTTTATCTTTGCGCTTGCATAAATTGTAAAAGCTGATTACCAATACATTTCCTAAATCGTTATTTTTGTTGTTTTAGATTATTTGACATGACATGCATTTAAAAAAATCAAAAAAAATAAAAAATAAAAATAATATATACATATATAATAAAACATAATAAGGCTTAGAATAAAAGAAGGAAACAAATATATTATGCAACACTGATTTTAATGTAAACTGAGCTTGTTTAAGGATGTTTTTAATATTTTTAAAAAAATAATAAAATAAAAAAAATAATTCCCTTCAAGCACAGAGGGAAAAAAACATGACAGGTAACAGCTGGGCTGAATGGAAAGCACATGTGAGAATGCCATTCTGCTAAGACATGTTACTTTATTTCCTCAGGGCTAATCAGACGTAGTACATAATCATTCAATAAAGACGGGGCAAGATGCCGGAAACTAATTGTGCCGTTGTATTTTTGGAATCCGGGGCAGTCTGGGACTTAAAGTGAATATGCTGAGTGGCATAGAAAGATGTGTTTATCCACAAGTGTTTACCCTGTGATGACTGATAACTGATAACGAACGGACCGCGCATGGGCTGCTTGATATGCACAAACAGACTTAATGTATATCAGGTTGTTAATGCTGTCAGCACTGATCATTTCAGCAATCTTTAGATGTTATACTAGTATACATTACGATGTCTTCTAAATCAAAGAATTAATGTGCGATGTTCACATGCATGTTTCTTAAAAAATAAAAAAAACACCAACAACAACAACTGTACATTGCCTACTATTAGCGAGCATTATAAAGGCGCAATAACATCAGTGAAGACGTATCCTTTCTAAACTGTGTATGAGCATTTAACAGATGAGATTACTCTTGTCAATTACAATACATAAACCAACACTTAAAAAAAAAGAAAGAAAAGGCACTCTAAAAGTATCATGAAAGGCATTTATATAAATTGTGCATTATATTACAAGACATAAAAAAACCATTATTCATTTTTGTCAGAGGGCCCTGAAGGCAAGCAAATTTTTTATTTATTTTATTTTTCCTTTTTTTATGTTTTTTGCCAAATGTTTCTTATGGTAATGTTACCTTCCGAAACATTACCATTCCCCAAAGAGACTCTGTGTTCACTTGCAAAAAAAAAAAAAATGTGAGCCCTTGTTATTTTGCAATCAATACTCTTATAGTTTTTTTTAATATTTAGAAATATGATTTACTTTTAGTTATTTTAGCACTTAAACTAAATGAAAATGAGAAATCTTGCGTTGTCGAATAGCTGAAATAAAATATTTTTTTATTTTTATATATTTATATATTTAACACTTCTTTTTTTTAAGTAATAAAAAAGTATGGTCTTTAATTTTAGTCTTTTTTTTTTTTGGTTTGCATACAAAATGTTAACGAGGTCACAATACTTTTTTCATACTTCTTACAATAACCATCATAACTGTGCCAGTTTCCTGTTATGTATCCTCCAAGTGTCTAGACTCGCACAGGCCTCAGTGACATGGATATTTATGGCTCTATAACTGATTCTCTCCACCTACCGAGTTACCTGAGACAGGTTCAAAACCTGTTTGACCAAGGTCACGAGCTGTGTCATTCCTGCGCTCAAGGTCCACGAAACCATTCTAGAGCACATATGTGCTTGTCTCTGGCATCGCCGCCTTCATCTTGTCGCGGTCACATTCAGCATGCACTGTGCCGTGAGCTCCTCTGCCAAACAGGTGTTCCACCTCGGCTAGGCCATCAATCTGCCCACGGCCCATCTCTGTAGGATTCAGGGTTAATTATCATCAAATAAGCCATTAGAAAGAGTGATGAAAGGGAAGGGTAAGGATCCTAGGTTTGATAGGAAACAATGGTGTATAGATAAGTGGAGATAGATATTACTCCATGTTGTGGTGTTAACTGGATCAAGAGCTAATGCGGTTCTTGGGAAGAAAATGATAGGATCTTCTAGCCCTTTCTTAAATGGATCTCATCCATTACAGGTAATTGCAGTTCAAATAAAAGCACATAACAGATTTCCCCGTGCCTTCTTCCAGATCTTGACACAAGGTCTTATCGTTCTCATTGCAAATAATTTCACAATTTGTAACTGGAAAATGCCATTATGATTCTTTAATGTGCTTAATGTATTAATTGGCATTAGCGGTACATTAAGATCGTGCAGTAAATTATTCCGTGGCATTAGATGACACCTGACCTATTGTAAATTTTACACTGTGCTTAGGACTTCATTTATCTATGCAGTATCCCTGTGAATATTTTAAGCACCCAATTAAATACCAACTGACCTGAAGGTCTAAAGCAGCCCTGGAAATTGAGCTGTCTGACGGGTTTGAGCTTAACAGTGCTTGTGTTTAATCATGGTGGTCTTTGGAAGTTGTTTTTAAGGAGCTTGTTAGGTGTTCTCCTCTTTTAAAACCATCAAAACAATTCTCTCACTTTCATGGGGTTCACTTTAAAGTACAGATGACAAAAAAATAAAGCATTTACTCACAGTGCTGTTAATCTGATTGGATAATTTATATTATATATATATTTATATATATTTGTGTATGTATGTATAGCCCAGTCTAATGAAAATGAGTATAAATAGTACGCCAAATAAAAAAAAAACTCATGCACATGTATTTATATACAGTATATAGTGAAGAGAGTGCATTTGCAGTAACAGTTTTTCAAAAATCATGTTTTTTCATTGTTCATAGCAATTAATCTCAATCAAATTGCAGTTGGGTTATTTTTATTAGATAAAAAATAGCCAACCAACAAAATAAAAAAATAAAAAAGCACCAAAAATAAATTATTAAAAAACATGATTTTGGAAAATCTGTATTTACAAATAAACAATATATATATATATATATATATATATATATATTTACACATATATATATATATATATATGTGTAAATACAGATTTTCCAAAATTGTGTTTTTTCTTAAAATAAAAATTAGTTAAAATACATAAAATCCAAAAATTATATAAAAATTATATATATTTATATATATATATATATATATAATTTTTGGATTTAATGTATTTTAACTAATTTTATTTCTTAATTA
Source organism: Enteromius thamalakanensis (assembly GCA_032357475.1). NCBI lineage: Eukaryota > Metazoa > Chordata > Actinopteri > Cypriniformes > Cyprinidae > Enteromius > Enteromius thamalakanensis. The sequence continues at coordinate 14,438,906 of JAUCMT010000036.1, forward strand.
TTAAATTAATATTAATATTTGTTATTAATTCAATTAATATTAAGTCATCCTGCGGTTTCCTTATAGGTTGGTTGCTTTAAGGCTTCACCTCCTCAGTTAATTGGAGTGTTTTATGATAAATTCTACACTAAATAAAAAAGATATAGAGTATGTGGGTTGGGGTTGATGATGTGATTTAACATATAGGGCCGCATAATTATCACTCCGCCGTGTTTTTCAGCATCCGTGGCTTTACTTTGCTGTTAAAAGCATGCCATTTTACAAGACAGATTCCTTTGTGCCATTCTCATTAAAGAAATGATATGGCTACTTCCTAAAGAAATGTGCTATTTGTGTAAATCTCAGCTCATAAATACACTTGCATGTAGTCATAATGAAGAACGGCTATAACCTCCCGTCTAGCTTTAAAAATATATCAAAGGGTAACAAGTCTCTGTGAATTATACAGGTCACCCTGCATTGTATGAGATACAATAAAAATAAATCAAAGCGTTTATGTTTAATCGCCACTTGCAGTAATGCAATACCTGCTTCATGGATGCTAATTTTAATTTTCATGAAATTGCATGCGTTAGCTATTCACTAAATGTGAGTGTTGTGAAAACAGCATTTGAAATCTGCCAATCGCAACGCTTCAAATTCATACCAAACGTTATCATTCAGTTGCCGGCTCTTGTGGCGAACTCGATTACTTTAAACCACTAAAGAACACAAGGAGTGATTTAGAGCGAAACATTTTCGCAAATTGTACAGGACTTCGCATGCGCTCGGCCAATAGACTGCCGTTCACCCTCCTTTCAAATCAGGCCCTCTTCCAAGTTTCCAGTTATGAAAAATGCCTGGGTAGGAGACTATCATTACAGCAATCATTCCTGTCTGTTGTATCCATTTTTCTTTAAACGTATCTCTAAAGCTCATACAGGCATTTCCAAAACCACTATCATTTCAGTCAGACTGTGATCTCCACTGGCAATCTGCATTTCGTTGAACGTGTGTGAAGGGAATAGAAACCAGACACCTGTCTCTCCTCAGTGGGATATTAAGAGAGAAAAAAAGCAACACTAAATTCTCTGACCAGTCGAGCATATCAAAGCAGTGTGCACTCAGACCTCAGATTGCAATAGGGATATCGTTAAAAAAAAGGGGGACAAACCATACCTTGCAGGCTTCAGGGCCTAATAATCATCATGTCACCCATCGCTGCGGTCTGCAACAGTAATCTTACTTTCACTTGATTGGCTGATGCAATGACAGCTTTTCCACGACTGACATGTGGACAAACACAATATGGCTATGAAATGGAGAACTGTTAGTGAGCTGTTTGGCAGGGTAATGTTTTTTGAAGTAGATCTGAACCTGAAGTTTCATGCTCATTTTCTACTAGAAGCTTTGAAAATCACCCAAGCTTAAACTCCAACTTTTGAAGTGGTATAAATGAAATCTTGAAAAGGGAAAAAGAGAACGTCTTAGTGGTCAACTGCTTTCTTTTGATGTACAGAAAGAGCTCAGTTGGAGACATTTGGAGATTCTTATACTATTAGGCATCTTACAATCATAGCTGGATTTTGAAAGATGGGTAGTTGATGTGAAATGCTTTTGGAAAGCTGACACATCATGTGGTGTGACACGCTGTACTACATCTGAAACTGATTCTTTTGTAATTATGATGCATGACCTTATTTTAATTGAGAGACGTTAAATATTTGTAGTTTTAAAAAATGCATTTGTCAACACTGTAAGAAAATTTGATTTTGCTCTGTTCCTTACAGCCAACTATCATATGGTTTTCATATTGTGTGTACTGTATATAGACTTACATAATGATATTTTAATAAAAAACGCTTCAATCAAATACAAAGCGATCAATCAAATCCAAAATAAAAGTTTTGGTTTGCTTAATATATGTTTTTGTATTGTGTATATTAATTATGTATATATAAAAATGCAAACAGATGCATGTATATATTTAAGAAAAATATGTTTATATATTAAATATATTTTTATGTTATAATCTTAAATATAAGAATATAAATATATAACTGTATGAACATGTAAATATTTTTTTTTTCTTTTCATAATTTTGAAGTTACCAGGATATTATTCAAAATATAATAAAAAATACTAAAAAATAAATTACATTTTTGGTGAAAGATCTCTTTTAAATGACAAAAAAACTGACTACTTTTTTTCCTAACCAAATGTACACTACAGTATATAGGGAATTTTCTGATTGAAAAGTATGCCTTACCCCAAAAGTCTTACTTTAAATGTACACATTTCTTTGAATAGACGTGTGCACATTCATATTTAAAAGCATACCTATTCATTTACTGACACAAACATGTACGTTTATGTTCCTATCCAAACATAAAAAGCCAGTGAGATTATGTGATTAACTCATAAGGGACTCATTTAAAACAACACTCACGCTCACAAGCTCACAGTGTTCAGTCATTCTTTGAATCTGTAGCTTTATCCATCTGGCTGTTTGTCATTGCCTCTCGATTAGACAGCGTCTGTGAGCTCCCGTCACCGAGCTCAAGCCTGGGAATTGGTAAGGAGCGCTCAGAGGATAGCCAAAACATGAAGTCTGCAGCCCAACAGCCAGCAAAGTTCACGGACGTGCTGTGAGTTTTGTGTGGCCGCGTTCTCCCAAGAAACCACTAAACTAGAGGGAAATATGAGGTAAAAGCCCTTCTGATACTCCCAGAGAGAACATAGCTCATGTGAGATTTTAAGACGACTTCATTTTCAAGGTCTTGCTATTATATAGGAACATAATTAACATTTCCCCATCAATTACAGTAAAGTGGAAGCACAGGGATCCAGACGGATATGCTTAAATCTGCCTTGAATTACTTTCCGCTAACTTCCTATTTCAGCTGAATTCTGATTAGCCTGTCTGGTCATTTATTCAACAAGGCTACAGAGCACTTGTTTTGAGTGCAACCTGGCTATAGCCACATGAAGGAAACCTTTGATCAGGGTCCTTGTTGCTTATTACGGTCAGTGCCTGCAGCGCGTGTAACGTCTTTTTAATTTCTCTAATCTGATCGAGTCATAATTAGTCTCTCACAGAGGAACCAGATGATCAAGAAAATGACATTTTCCTGGTGCTTTTTTCTTGTCTGTGGTAACTTGGTACTAGACTAGTGCGTCGTTTTAAAGTGAAATGTGCAGCCAACCCCCTCTAGTGGCTGCTTGTGCGTTTTATGTACTGTAGCAATTCCCAAATTTAAGATGTTGTCAATCATTTACTCTTTGGGTACATCAATGAATGGAGTAGTATGAATGCCCTCTAGTCCTTGTCTCACTAAATCTTTGTCTAAATCTTCTCATCAATGTCCTGAATACACGTCAAGGCCATTTTCTGGGGCTATTAAGAGAGCGTTTGATTGGCTGAAAGGTCTAGCATTCTACAATCAAGCAGAAAGTGACCGAAGCTGCATCTAAAACATCAAGTCATGCTTAAAGCCGTGATGAATCCCATTTATGGTTTTGAATTCAATTTCATTCTGTTTCTCATTCGTTTTAAAGAGTAATGTAGCTGGATACTGATCCTGGCAACATGTGTGGGCTGACCCAGCTCCAATTTGATCATTTTATTTGATTGTGAGGAAAACAGTTGGGTGATGGATACCATCTCATTATGATGGGAAAGTGAGAGTTTAATTTCCTGTACATGTTCCATCTTTATTAATGTCAGGAACAGCGATGTCAATCGCATTATGGCTCTGTTCTTGTGCTAGGGATTGTGCATAACACAAACAATGTCTTCACACTGAGCTTTGACAAACACACACAAATTAAGCAGTCGTGACATATTTTAACATTTGTTGTAGACAACAACTGATTTTCTTTTATTGCAAACCTCTTCTTGGTATATTTAGATCTGAAGAGCTGAACACCTTTGAACCCAGGAAAAAAAACTATTATAAGGGGTTCCTAAATGTATTGAAGTTTTTTTCTCATGTAGTGTATTATTAGTATTGTTAGGGAAAACACGTTAAAATCTTATGCTAGTATGCTAACTAAAAAGCTAGTGTTAACAACAAGTAAATTAACATTGTTTTTCAAAACACATCATTTAAAATCACACTTTAAAAAGCATTTTTATAGTGGCTATCACAAGTGGCTATTCAGTTTGTTAACTGTATCAATAGCTACAGCATGTTCGACTTACATTCCTCCCAAGCTGTGGAAAAAAAACAGCATGTGCTGGTTAGGTATGTTTTGAAGCTGGGATGCTGGTTTAAGTAGGTTTATGCTGGTCCATTGCTGGTTTATTCTTGTCCTTTTGCTGTTTATGCTAATCACATGCTAAGGACCAACTTAAACCAGAGAAGGTCCAACGTAAATCAGCAATGGAGCAGCTTAAACCATTGAAGGACCGACTAAAACCAACAAAGAACCAGCTTAAACCAGCTAAGGACCAGTTTAAATCAACAAAGAACCAGCTTAAACCAGCAAAGGACCAGCTTAAACCAACAAAGAACCAGCTTAAACCAGCGAAGGACCAGTTTAAATCAACAAAGAACCAGCTTAAACCAGCGAAGGACCGACTAAAACCAACAAAGAACCAGCTTAAACCAGCGAAGGACCAGCTTAAACCAACAAAGAACCAGCTTAAACCAGCGAAGGACCAGTTTAAATCAGCAATGGAGCAGCTTAAACCAGCGAAGGACCAGTTTAAATCAGCAATGGAGCAGCTTAAACCAGCGAAGGACCAGCTTAAACCAGCACAGGACCAGCTTAAACCAACATCCCAGCTTCCAAACATAATCAGCATATGCTGTTTTTTCAGCAGGGAGCCTGTCTTTCTCACACAGAAATGCTAACTGCTAATGCTAAACATGACCTCGGTGTGCACGCTCTGTTGTTCTTGTTTTGTGAGATTTAAAGTGTGGCAGTATGGGACGGGATTGAGTACATAAGAGAGCGAGAGCGTGAATGATAAAATTAGAGAGAGAGAACGAGAGAGAGCTGAGCAGCAGTAGTTGTTCTCCTTCACTGGCTGCCTGCAGCAGCTTGTATCAGGGACTCAGGGGGCCTGCAGAACTATACCCAGAGAGCCTGATTATTACCATGCTAAATTTATATTGATTGCTGTAGCTTAAGAGCTAAATTCAAGTTATTCCCTAGACGCAGTCACAATATATGGTCTGAAGTGAACTGGTAATCCAACTGCAGGATGCGCAATGTGTTTGTCACACAATAAACCTTAGTCTCTCTCAGGCGTTTTGTTCATCCATGTGCCAGATGACAGTTAGGACGGGCCAAGGGAGGTAAGTTTTCCTCAGCACTCAAGGTGAAGTAGTAACTGCCCTCCTGCAGACACTTTTCATCACTTCTATGCATATGTGTTTGCCCTTGACATTATCTGCAGATTTATGAGGCCCCGAGGTAGCTAAATAGTGCTGAGATAGTGAAGACAGTGGCCTGCAGTTGTCCGTCGGCTATATTTGCACCCGTACAGGAAGGAAAAAGCTCTGTAACCGAGCCTCACAGAGCAGACCCCCGGGGAAAGCCCCTGATTAAACAGTGATTAAATTAAGGGCCGATGCGAGGGAAATACACATTGATTGACAGTCCGCTTCTCTCGCATTCACCTTCTCATGGGTTTAGATGGAGCATGCGGACTCGCCAATGACTTCTCTGGCTTTGGTCTCTGAAGACGTCCAATTAATCCATTTTAGCATTTAAATGTGCATGATTGTGACTCTTTGAAAGTGTTTTCAACCTGTTTGGGACTGAAACCCATTAACATATCTGAAAGAAACATTTCCAGGTCATCTTTATGCATGCTCGAGGCAAGTCACACAATCAATGTGTGGAAATCACCTCTAAAATCTCATTTAGCAAAAAAAAAAAAAAAAAAAGGTGGCCTTGAAATTGGTTTAGGAGTCAAATAAGTGCCCAGTATTCATGGTAAACTCTCCTTTCATTTGTACACAGATTTAAATATATCATAAAGCAAATGTGCTGCTATCAAAAGTCACAAATGTTTGCCCTTAAACAGCATTGTATAATGGCGATAAGGTCCTGTCAAGGTGTAATATAAATTCAAATAGCTGTTTAAAGGCATGGATAACAGCTTTGTCCGCGAATAGCTGTTATTTGTGATATGACAGGTATTGAGCTCAACAAGTGCTGACTTTCAAACATCACGTCTGCACAGCTCATAAAAGAATAATGCCCAAGACTTATATAGAGTTACATTGAAAATTGAAAATGGGTCACAGACAGTACACTTGCACACTTCTATTCCTGGAAGCACAAAGCTGGAGGAACAAATATGATTTGAGGCACTGTTTGGGTTCTGGAGAAAAGTATATATCAAGGTGTTTATGATTTAATACTAGATGACACAAGATGTTTGTGACTTAAAAAGAAAATGTCTTTTCAGGTAATGAAATAGAGTAAATTCAGCTCCAGTGTTATTTTTACATTTATGTTAATCAAATGACCATAAAATATGTATAATAATATAAACATTAAGCAGCACAACTGTTTTATTGTGATACAAATAAAAAAAAATTAATGAGCACAAAAAAATCTGCATATTAGCGTAATTATTTGATATTGAAGAGCGGCTGCTGAAAAAGTCAGCTTAAAAGGAATAAATAATTTTTAAAAACATTTTAACATAATAAAAAAACATTTAAATATTTTAGATTGTAAATATATTGCAATCTAAATATTTTATTACACAATATTCCTGTTTTTAATTATTTTTGATCAAATAATGCAGTCAAGGCAACTGTAATGTACAGGTCAAAAAAATTGTAAACAACAATAAAAATAATTTGTGTCAAAATGTGTCAGTTTAAAAACAGCTAACTGCCTTTATTGCCTTAATTATCAATATTTTACGATTTATGTCACTTATATTTTTTGAAAAGCACTGTATCATGTTAAAGCGTATTGTATCATGGTCCGATGCCAAAACATAAGAGTATATCATTACACATTTGATAAATCCAAATGCATTATGTGCTCCTGAAAGCTGAACTTTACAATAGTAAAAAAGTAAACAAAACAAAATCTATTATGCCTATTTTTTTCAGCATAATTTGCAGACTTCCTCCCTTTTGCTATGCTGGTGTTAGAGGATAAACATGCATATCCCTGAAGATTGCTAAGGAAATGAATGTAATATTCCTCAAACTCAGGAAGCGCTCTAAATACTGAATTGCTGATGTAGCGCACACTGCAGCGGGGAGCATGAGACAACGCTTTGCATGGGCTGGCGTAATGGTGAGAGTGATGCCAGGCCTACTGACCTCATCAACCATGACATTTACTACAGCGCCTGCCGCTGCGTTCCTCCTTCCTCCCACAGCGCATAGCAAACAAGAACAACTAGCCCGATATCCATGTATGCATCATGTACGGGACCCAGCCCTTAATGCCCGAGCCTCTGAGTGCAGGCGGTGAAGAAAAAAAAAAAGTGATCTGTGCAGACTGCAATCTAGCTGTGAAGCTGAAAACTAATCTCTAAGGGAAGCTGTCAAGTCTGCGCACATAACGCTCTAGTGGAATTGAGGCTTAAATGCTTCATAAAGCTTTCATAAATATGCAATCGGTGGGCTAATAGCTGTTGCTAAAACCTGCCTCAGCCCTCATTATCCACTGGGAGCCCGTTGGGAGCCTCTGTGGTGTAAGGTACAGGGGAATATGTTTTGCATTTGCCCCTGCTGAATTCAGCTCCCCTTAACAAATTCCTTTTGATCTGGTACCCAAGTCATAGCAAGAGGAGACGTATTTTCAAGAAACTGTGCCAGTTATGGGGAAACCCTGCAAGACTTGCACTTTTAATATATAAAAATGAGTTCAGTATACAGTTACTCTAAGTTCGTTTTATTACACAGGTCTCTGAAGTGCTTGATTCTGATTGGTCAGTTGGTCATTCTGTTGTAAATAACGACTGTTAAACTGTATAATTGATACCGCAACTGGAGAAAATAGCTTTTTGGGTTCACATGGCGTAGTTACTATTTTTACCAGCAGGGTCTAACTAGTTAGTGCTAGGCAAACCTTGAGCCCTTGTGAAATTATAAAATAAAATTGTTTACTTTTGTAGTAAAATTAAGATCTGCAACATACTTATCCACATGACTTAAAATCTGAAAAGATGTTAAAACACTAGGGCATCATACTTTGTCTGACTTAGTACACAGGAATTCCAAACACAAGAAAACATGTGCTTTGTTGTTGAGATATGCATGACTAATGAAAACACATTTAATATCCTCCAACTGGACAAAATCATAGTCTTATGTTGTGTATGTGATCATCATACACACGAAATCTCATACCTTGACTGCCCAAAATCTGCACTGTGACTGATTTTGGCAACTAATGTTGACTTATCTAAACTGTATGGTGTAGTGTTTCCCAGCCCAAATTTCTAACATAATTACATTTACAACAAATGGCAATATGTATGAAACAAGATTAGAAACAACAAACTAAATGTTAAATGAAAATTTGCAACAGACTTACCTTTTTGTCTCTTTCTGAGCACTCAACAAAGCCCCACCCATTCGCAAGCTCACCCAATCATCATATTAAGAAGGCAGACCGACAAGTGATTGATAGCCAGCTGTCAAATGAATAATTAGATGCTGTTTTTCAATGCAAATACCAATTATTATACTCTTTTAGCGCTCTTACATCTGGGTGGGAACCAAAATGACATATTTAGAGCATGTTGTCCAATGAACATTGATCTTGGTTCGTTCAAATCAATACAGTTACCCAGTGAAACACAACTTCAGTTCAGTAGGGCTCTATGGGCCGTACATCAACAGAAAATTTCACACAGAATCAAGTACAGCATTTTTCATGTTGTTTATTAGTTAGTTTAAAAAAATATATTTTTTTTTCTCACTGGAATTTTGGCTTTGTTTTCCCTCGTATCTATATTTCTGTGAAACTAGAAACCATGGCTGGATAATTTCATGTCCATAATCAGCTTGGAGTGCACAAAATTGTGAATATGAATGGGAATATGCTTCAGAGATATTTTACTTATAAAATACTTTATTCTAGGGGTGCCAATAATTGTGGTCAACAAGTATCGGAGAAAAACATTTATTTCATCATAAGAATTTCTCCATATTTTCAAATGTTTTACTTAAATGATAGGTTAGAATTGTGTGAATGTTTTGAATGAAATATCAAAAGGATAAGCAATGCAGATTTATTTTCACAGCCACCTTTGCTCAGATTTACCAAATGATGCCAATATTAGTGGGCACTGTAGTACTACTAATATGTGTATTGTACATATTATTAGGAAAGACATACACCTGGACCTCAATATAAATTCCATTTTTACTGTGAACTAGAACATCAAATATGTTACTGGACATTTTAATCAGTGGATAAGAATAAAACAAGGGTAGAAGAATTGTACATTGGGGCTTGTCTTGTCTGACAGTAGATCGGCGTGCCCTTGGTACCCAGCGAGTAATGCTTATCAGAATGGCCAGTATTCCTCCATAAACCTTAAGTCTCATACACAATGAGAAACGGCGAGGTATAGGTTGAGAGACCATTTCTCTTGACATTCACAATGGCAGGCTCATCAGTCATGCTGTCAGAGGCTAGTTTGGAATTTATGAGGAATAACGATGGGTTGAAAATAGACGAAAGCTTTGCCCGTACTTCTGTATGGAGTGTTGTATGCTTTGCTTGACCCGGTCTGAAACCCTGTTTCTTTCCGTCACTGACCCCCTTGGGCTGATTTTTCATTCAGAGCGATTCCAGAGTTCGGTGTCATATTAAAGTTATGGGTCTGTGCATGGCAGCAGGGTCTGGCAGTTGTCATCCGGCAAAGGTTGAGACATTTTCACAGGGTGATTTAGAAAACATTTTTACTTAAAATTGCACACAGGAATAAAATATACAATACAACAGATAAACAGAAGCAAACTTGTACAATTTATGGAATTGTCAGTTTAGTTTCTTAGAGTGTCTAGGGTAATTACAATCATTTACATCAATGGTCTAAAGAAAATTTAATTAATTAAAATAACGCAAAACACGCATTTAAACAACCCAGGCTCATTGGAAATACATTCATTGCTGCAACCCCGTAATTATGTACCTTACTGCACACTTTGCTGCAGTGTCAAAGTGAAATGTCCAGAGAGTGGCGTAATACGTAACCATGGCACGTTTGTATTAGTCGCTAAAGATTAATGCTCTATCATGTTGGAAATAACCCAAACCTATCCGATAGTGTTAACAAAATCAAAAGTAATTTATAAGCATATTCACTGATGCAGCATGTTATTTTATTTCTTTAAGCTGATTTGAGCTGTTTTGATAAACTGTTTTACACAGGATCCAAACCAGTGCTTCTCACTGCCTAACTGTTACTCTGTATCAATTGAGCTACCAAGTAAACCTACTGAACTCGAAAACTCATGAAGCTGTGTACTGTATGTGACGACAACAGACAAAAGTATCATTTTTCAAATCGCGCAGGATGTTAAAAGTGTTTTGAAGTCATAACATAGCATTCTGCAACTAATTGAGTAAAAAATATGCACCTGTAAATCGAACTTTTGTGTGAAAATGAGTTAAAAGTTGTGGGAGTTTTACTGTCTCTAGAGTTTATTTCAACTAGAAACTATAGCGATTCGTTTGTATACTGTAGGTACGTTTTTTCAGTTTTTTTTCAGTGCAGAAATGTATGAAGAGGAATGTATTTCCAATGAGCCTTGGTTGCATTTAAATCCGCTTAAATAAGATATTTCTTATTTTAAACTATTTATTTTGAAGAATTTCCTCATTCTTAAAAACTTGGATTTATAAATCTTCCTATAAGAATAGTCATGGAAAAGTCATAAATTAATTAAATTCCTCCATGGACAATGTATAAATCCTTACCCTTAATTATTATCTGATAAATCTCATGCAGATTAAAAAATGATTGGTCTCTCAGCTATTATTGTGGACAATGGGGTGACTTGGAGTCAAAATGTTGAGAGATATTTGAAACAAAACCTTTGATCAACATAGAAATTGAAGCTGTGGGTGATGATCAGTCCAGCTCTCAGGTGACAACTACTTCGGTTGCATTTTTTTCTGGTGCATGTTTACAAGTGATGAGAATTGCAAACAACTGATTTAACAATAAAGAAAGAGTCACGGTTCGCTTCAGAGCAATTTGTTCTTTGAAAACCAAAAATTCTACTCCCCATCCAAATGCCTAGTTTATTGCAGAGAGCTGGAGATTTGCTTTTACTGTGTTTTTTTTTCTTTCTTTTTCTAACAACGAAATAGTGAACATTCAAGTAAAACTGAGATTGATGGACCAGTGCCACAGACATGATGGAGGACTTGTCATATGTTCCAATAAGAATTCGCTGTGCAAATGCTCCTCCAGAAGCCCTGCCATTTGCTTCTGCGGTAGTTGTTTTTCTCCCGTTGTTTTCTCCAGAGTTCAGGGACACTACATTGTCTGGCTGCAAACAAACCTTAATGTAGACAGAGCCAAGTCGGCAAATCTCAGTGAGTACACACAGCCAGACCCCCCTCGCCTTTTCAGCTGGAAGTACACAGGAGAGCGAGGCATTTTTCAATGCATTTAGATGAGACCTTTAACAAAGGTCTCTAATGCAGATATCAATGATCCCTGAGAGAGGCTATTGGAGTGAAATTGGCTGACGGGGATGTCACTGCGTGCATGAAAAATGATGGGTCCAATTTGTCCGCTTCTCTGCTCCCTTCCTGCAGCCTCGGTGCAAGGCTACACGAACAGTCTTTAGAGGAGGAAGAGAACCAATAACGCGGCCTGTAGAGTTGTCTAACAAGTTAACTACTAGAATTGCCACTTTACCTCCAATTTTATTGGGCTGTCAGAGGGACCGTAGCAGAATATGATGAGTCAATGATCGCATCCATGGAAATAATAACAGCCTTTAGTTTCAGCCAGGCACCAGAGGAAGCATTTCCCTCCATGCAAACGAATCATTTCTCATTAAAATTGCTGGAAAGAAACACTCTGCGCCCTAAAATGCTATCCCTAACTCCTATAACAGGTCCGGAAGGGGTTCGACGCTGACAGGGGGTTATTTTAATGGAGTGACTCCAGGAAGCCCAGTGATAGAGTGCTCAGCATTGCGCCCTTGAGGGGAAAGGTAAATTTGTGAAGTTAATCACTTAATGAGGCCAATTAAACATGGAGAGCTCAGGTGTAATGAGTGCCACCTCTGAGCCTGCAGCAAATGAGTCTGATTTCTCTCTCTAGGCTAAAGGACAACACCAGGGTCTTCTCTGTTATCTGCCCCACAACCAAGAATGACCTACTTAGGTCATTCAAATAAAGGTCTAAAGCAGCAGTAATAGGATATGCCAGTGTGTTTTGTGTAAGTATGGGCCTTCAGGCCACAAAATCTGCAACACATGGTTAGTATTCTAGTATTCTAGTATTTTGGAAGAATTGTACCGAATACTAATGCTGGGCTGATGTTAAAATCTAAACAAAAATAAAGTTTCAGGTTCACCGACATTGTGTCAGTTTGCCAAGATATGCTGTATTTTATGTAGAAAGTGTTAAATATTTATGTAGACTATATTTATTATAAATCTATGTGTCACTTTGGTTTTGGGCAAAACAACAAAGATTTAGCCTCAAGCTACAGTATATGACTAAAAGCACTTAAATGTTTAACCTCAGGCAATTCAGAGTGTATATTACTTGCCTCTTTCTGATGAATTCAACACGAGTTATTTTAAAAACTTTTATATTAAGGTCAAGATCTTAAAGCCAAAAAATGCATCCATTCATTAGAAAAAAGTGTTCCAAACGGCTCCGGGTTTAATAAAAGAGTGCTGAAGCCATTCGTTTGTGTAAGAACAATAGTTTTCGCTAATCGTTGTATGCTCGCTCACAAGTGGATGTAGGCGCAAGCTCTGGCGAGGATCTGTTAGCTTCTCACTTCTTGCTGGAGCTTACGATAAGCCTGCATCCTCTGCAATGCCACTTTTTCATGAAAATGCATTGTTAACCCCAGATATTATGCTTTGAATATGGATATTTTACCTGCACAAACCAGAGGTGTGGACTCGAGTCATGTGACTTGGACTCGAGTCAGACTCGAGTCATGAATTTGATGACTTTAGACTTGACTTGACAAAATATAAAAAGACTTGCAACTCGACTTGGACTTTAACATAAATAACTTGTGACTTTCACTTGGACTTGCACCTATTGACTTGTAAAGACTTGCTACTTCCCATAAAAAGCCCAAAGATAAAAAGTATGTTGACATGGACCGCTCTATCTCTGTTTATGTGTCTGTGCCAGAGTATGTGAGTGGAGTGGGAGCGGAGCGGCGCGATTTTCTCTCGCTCCGAGAGCGCGCCACTACCGCTCCAGCTCCATTCATGTTGTGTAAAGCACAGTTAAGCACCACTGACAGAAAGATGGATTTTATGAAATAATATCTTAAGGAAGGTTAATAAAAAATACAAATGTATCTTAAATGACGACAAAGGAGAACACGAGTGCAGGGAGGTGATTACAAGTTAAGAAAAGGCAATAATAGCCTACATGCTTTTTTTCGTTTGGCCACTTGTTTAACTTATTTTAGTTTAGTTATTTTATTTTATTTCATGTAATGTTTTTGTTCTGGATATTTATTTAATCTAGCCACATCCAGCATTTGTATTTCATTTTGTTCAAAAGTGAGCTAAACAATAGCCAATAAATATTTGGCTTGGGCTCATTTGTCATTCATCACTGTACTTACTATTCACAAATTACAATTTAGTAATGAGATACTAAATGAATACTTATGATGTTATTTGTGTTACTTAAATTCTGGAAGATGTATGGAACTGCAATCATTAGCCTTTGTTTAGCTTTGTCTCTTGTCAAAAGGCTCATGAATCAGTACCATTCATTTGAATATAACCATTATCGCCCTGCTCCCATGTGAATGATGAGAGATTCACACGTCTATTAAACGTCCACCCCCCTCTAGTTAGAGTCAGAACAGTAAGGTCACTTCTACCTGTGGATTTTGGCAAACTTAATGCTTGTGTTTGAGCGTGAATATAAGGCTCATGTAAATAAACTATAAACTTGGAATTAGTTGAATAGTGACTGAATGAACAAAGATATACAGTGGAGTAGTAACTAGAATTTTTTTTGCTTTTTTACTTAAATACGCCATCATTGTATTGATAATGATGTGTATGAACCCTGATAACAGAGAGTGACGATTACACATGAACAGTGGTCGTGTGTTTTTGTTTTTTTTCGCAGAAGTTTCGTGGATTTAAATTAATCTGTAATTGTCTTATGTTTTATGTGTACCAGCTCTTGTGTTTAT
>JAUCMT010000036.1:14471733-14490213 GCA_032357475.1 Enteromius thamalakanensis
CGCGCGTGATTATATCATGTGCGTGCAATTCAAGCACTCGCGCGAGCATGAAATGTCATCTGCGCCGCTGCGCGCAAACCAATTCAGTTCAGCACGCATCCAAACTTTAGCTCTGGTCGCATCGCGGGGACATGAAAACAACTATTTTGTTTTGTTGAAGAAAGGCACAAACACGACCCATGTGTCAGAACAAACAACTAAAAAAAAAAGTGTTTCAGGGTGTTGTGACCCTTTAAAGAAAAACTGGAGAATAACTGGCATTGTCAGCTGGTTTTTCTGGTGCATTTTCTGTTGTACAGTGAAAGCAAATTAAAAAAAAATATATAGGTGATGTTCTTTCTCAGTACTCTGCTGTGGCATGTTTGTGGCTACCAAGTTTCAACTACAGAAGCATGCAACATTTGGTTGGTGACGCTTGCTCACTCTTATTGGCTGCCAATCAAGAGTCACAAATATTTGAGTTTAAGGATGGTCCATCTCAAACGGGAGCAGTTAAACATCTGTAATGACACCACACAATAGAGGATATTTTGGACAGAAAATTATTAGCGACAATCATTTTGGGAGGCTTAAAACCTTCAAGTATGTGGCAATCTTATGTTTACCAAAATGCCCAAACACGTTTCGGAGCACTCACACTAGTCAAACGAAACTCTCTTTGGTGGTCAAACGCACTCGGGCACAGTTCAAACTGCCTAGTGTGAGTACACCCTTACTCAACAGAGGGTTCAAAAGAACCACATTTATTTAAATCATTAATGTTTTGCAACAATATAAATGTCTTTACTGTCACTTTTGATCAATTTCATTCATTCATGCATACTAAAAAAGTAATAATTACTTTCAAAAAATCTTGCTGACCCAAAAAATACCACTGCATTTAGCCAGAGCTGTGATTTGGGCCAAGTGCAATAAGTAATCACAGTGTGCTGATATACAAGGTTATGAGTGTGATATTGCAATTATACAACAGTTCGACAGCACAAGTGTGTAAATACATAAGAAACAACAACGAAGAGTCTTTAAAAACCTTCTTTTGTGTTAGAATGTCAAGTTGTTTAACGGAAAACTTCTTGTACTCCTGTATTAAAAGCTCACCTTATTATGTATATTACAAGAGAAATGGACTGCGAGTTTGCGATTACCTGCATTAAATACACCATTCCTTCTTCAGCTCAATCTCATATTCACATCACAATTATACATTAGTTTAAAAATCTACTGAGGAAAGTGATATTTTTGTCGTTCTATCCGATAAATCTAGAGCTGACACTCTGGAGCTAACATCTCTTAAAAACTGTCAAAGCAAATTTTTAAACAGATGTTATCTTTATTTACAAACAACACAAAGTTGATTTGCAGTCCACAAAAGTACATTCTTGCCTCAAAACTTTTAAAACAGCATTTGTGACACAAAAGAGTATTATTGATCAATTGATTGGATTATTATTGGAAAATTATTGGATTTGGGCATCCACCATGACATGGCAGTGAGAAATACTGCAAGCGGTAAAGCGTTGTAGTTCTATTATCACTAGAATATTACACTCCTCTCAGCCAGTCAGATGCTGGAAACAAAAAGAACTGCTATTATATTATATTATACAGTCAGAATATGAACTCAAACACTGGTGCATAACGACTATGTATAACATATAACGCAATAACGGTATCGAAAACAATAGGTATGATGTAAGTCTTTATACACAACAGAGTAAGAGAGACTTGGTGAATGAAAGCAAAAGAACAGAACCTAATATAGAGAACCAATAAAGAAAAATCAGAGAGAATGAGAGAGAGGGATTTCTCATGAATAACTTATGAACATTTTGATTACCTTTCAAAAAAAATGGAAACATTTTGTTTTCCCTGGCATAGCTAACAAGGCACTTGCATACATTTTAAACAAAATGGCCTGATTGAATTTGTCTATGATTTAAAGCCCTCTGCAGCATTTGAATCCATGCTGAGCTTCAATATTCCTCTCACAGGACGGCATTCTATCCAAGAATGAGAGCGTATTTCCCTAATGTAGGTGGGCTTTAGAGAACAGCCTGTCAATTCAAAGCAATTTGTGGCACACACACGCCTGCGCTCGCTGTATTGCATCGTACACATGCAAGAGTACAAGATCCCTCTTTTTTGCCACACTCTCTCACTCCCTTAATCATAAATGCATCACAATCACACAGCAGAGATGGTATAAGAAAAAGACAGAGAGCAAGAGAGGAGAAAGACTTCTACAAAAACAACAGCCACAGTGCCTATCAGCAATTATGTAAAACGCCTGTATCTGCCGAAGGAAGAGGCGGGAAACAGAGCTCTAGGGAGCAGAAGGAAAATCGTATCACAACTTGCCACACTCACCCGCCGTAGCAAAGAGATCTGGGATTTTCAAGCCCTGCCCAGGCTGTCTGGCATAAAAAACGGAGCCAGCGCTGTCCACTTCTGGTTTTGCGAACTACGAGAGTAGAAAAAGCAATCTTCAAATAAAGACCATACATGGCTTTGATTCGATCTGATGCTTAAAAGTGTGTCTACAATCCTTTGATAACAAGAAACAACTGTGTTTCGAGCACTGCTCGTTCTTCCTCTTTTACTCTCTTTTTCACATTTTCCATTGACCTCAATTTTTCATGAGCTGATATGCTTTGTAGCTCCCCAGCGACCGGCACAGTATTGAATTCATCTGGTTCCAATACATCCTATGCACAACCTATCAATCACCAGAGAGCACAGCAAACTAATCATTTATTGATGAAACAGGGCAGCCATGAATTTCTAACTGCAATAGTCTTATTTATCAAGCCAGATCAAACAATGAGGCTCCAAACAAGCTTTAAAAGAGAGACTTGGAGGGAATAACTTATTCTTCAGCAGGCAGCAGACAGTTATTGATGATGAAAAAAGAAGACTGGGGCACTAGAGACCCAGAGAGAGACAGAACAGTGGGAAGAGGAGTTTAGAGTGATGCTTTGACAGCAGGATGCATGTCTGAATTAATACTCCCACAAAAGGTAATTTTCTTCCAGCAGTCAGTGCATACCGGATCTACCATTGGGAGCAAGGTGAGCCATTTCTGGCACAGTGAGGGAAAGAGAAGGCTTAATACATTTTTCTCCAGCTCTTGCCACTGTTAGTTGGCTCCATAGAGAGGCAGCTTGGGGGTACTTTACTGATCTCCGTCTTCCACTGGTACACACTTCGGGCAATGGTGTTTGCAAGCCCACTAACATGGGGCCTGGGGAATAGCTGAATATTTGTTCTTCTCACTTTTTAAAGCAAACTCTGCCTGACATGTCTTTGAATTTGATGTTGGTGGGCGACGGAGAAATAAAACAACAGAATGGTCAAAAGTTTGGCTGAAATATTCAGTTCAGTTAGTTAGTTAGTTGAAACCACACTTTTAGGATGAACAAATTCAAAAAAATTAGCAAACAAATGCTGGAAATTGGAAGTTGTTCATGTGTTACAATATTAATGAGAATAAGTAAGTTTCTGAGTTGTTCCAAGATCACTTTTAATTTAATCCAAGCTGCAGAAAGTCTCCCGGTGGAGCATTTACAGCCTATTCACTGACCATTTGACTCATGTTGCACAAAACTGGCAACACAGCTCAAAAATTAGCAGTTCCAATCCAATTGTGTATTGTCTCAATGTATTCACTAGTCTGCTCGTAAACAGATGCACATTTAGGAGCTGGTACAGTAAAGAAGAACTAATCACTTAGCTGGATGTGAAGCCAGGATAATCCAGTCCAATCACTGAAAAACATTCAATTATTGTATAATCATGTGTCTATTTCAAATAAAAACCATGAAAAAGCAACAAACTCTGGTTGGTCACTTGTGTCGGTCTGATGATTCTCTTTCCATCTAGTTGGGCATCTTGACCAGAATAATGCTGCCTTCATGTACTAAAATTTCCTACTTTACTACTTCTTAAGTTGTGATTACAAGTTTTGTTGGGTTCAAGTGCCTTGATGTCAGAAAGAATAGGAATTACTGAGGACACCGGGTTCATTGTTGACTATTTCTAGGGGAAATCTGATTAAAGCTAAAATTTAAAGTCAATATCAAATGGATATTGAATAAAATGATGTGTCACATTCGGTGACAGCCATATAAACATTGCCACACTAGTGTATAAAATCACTGCAACATCTAGGAATTTCGGTCAAATTAATGCTGTTTGCACAGCGGAAAACACATACAGTACAATATGCATCAAAATCGTTATACTCATTTGGAAATATAATAAGGAAAGAGAAAGGATGTGACATTTGGCCAGGTATGGTTTCCCATACTAGGAATTTGTGCTCTGCATTTAACCCATCCACGTGCACACACACACACACAGCAGTGAGAAGTGAACAACCACACACACAATGTGAACACACACCCAGAGCAGTGGGCATCCATTGCTGCGGCGGCCGGGGAGCAGTTGGGGGAATGGTGCCTTGCTCAAGGGTCTCACCTCAGTCGTGCTATTGAAGGTGGAGAGAGTGCTTGGTATTCATTAACCCCACCCACAATCCCTGCTGAACCTGGGACTCAAACCCACAACCTTTGGGTTACAAGTCCAACTCCCAATGTAAATCAATGTAACTGCTATGATTGTATGTAACTGTAAATGTACCTGTATTAAAACTACAATAGCGCTCTTTTCCACCATGTCTAAAATTAACAGCCTTAAAATCAGAAACTCTGGTATCAAATACAGTGTTTACATGTTTTGTATTAAAATGCATGTCATGAATTTGATTACAAGCGACTCTAAATACATGTATAAACAGAGTCTAAAATCTGAGTTTCCCCAGTAGTAAATAGAACTTGAGAGGCAATTCATGTCTAATATATGACTACTACAGATAGCAATCTGAGTTGCAATTTGGACCAGACTTTGTGTTGACAGTTATAAGTCTGAATAAGTGAAACAAGTTCTCATTTAACCAAGGCAGAAAGTCTGAGTTCAGTTTATAAAGTTCAACTTCTGTTGGAAAAAAGCCCCATTAAACATTTCAGGAGCCAAATAAGACATTTTCCACTAATCACTAATCTAAGGCCCATTACAACTTCTGTTATTATCATCTGTTTAGTGGTTGATTATGGTATGACACCAAATACAGGTATAAACAGAGAACAAAGAGCTTTGCATGTTAGTAGCTGTAAAAACTTAACCTGTCTCATCTGACCACTTCTGGTGAAATCAGCTGATATCTTTATACCAGATCTACACTTGGCCTAAGAACAGGTTGTAGTGTCCTTTACACTAACTCAAGCATAAAAGTACATGGAAAGCTGGGGGATGGTAGGCTTCAATCCAGAGCAATGCAATAATGATTCTGAAGTCAGGCGTGGAAGACCCCCTGCTGTATTAGTGAAACACTCCCCCTGCCTACACAGGACAGGCCTGACAGAGAGCAGCTGGATGGGTGTCTCTACCAATCCCCTAGAGATACTAATGCTTCTCCAAAACAGCAAGCCACCACAGGGACAGCAGCAGGTCTGACATGAGCAAGTCATGGGAGATATGAGGGGACATCTACTGAACACCCTACAGTGCCACAGAGAGGGTCTGAACAGCTTGGCTCTGCGTGTCACAGTCATGGACGTGTGGTCTGTAGTACAAGAGGGTGTGATCATCTCTGTCGCTGCTGCACTTTTTCACCCGTGTCAACTTTGCTGACACCTCACTCAACATCTGTTAGACCAGTAGGAGAATGAACACCAAATGCTGTGCTTCTGCTTTCATCTGCCGGAGCAGTGCCAGCTCTGTCACATGAAAAAAAATCCTGAGCAAAAAAAAAAAAAAAAAGACTAATATTTCTATTTCTAATATTGCACCAGTCCCTCCATGCGGTTTACATTACACTAAAAATATAGATTTCTAGGGGAAGAACAATTCTTTAATTCAGTTTCATTATCAAAATGTTTACAATGAAATGACATCATTGGAGAATGTAAGCAGCAAGCCAGAGAAAAGAGGGTGTTTTTGTAGAGGAGGTCTGTGGAGGCCATAGCTGAGTCTTTGACTCCCTCATGTGGTAAATGAAGAAATAATGCTACAGCATGAGGTGGGAATATCCTGCTATGGACTATAAGAAAGCATACAGTGCATAACATGCTATGTAATTGTGTTTTTGTTTTGTTTTTACAGATACTTTTTAGAAATTTTCCAATTAAGTAAATTATTAATTTTTAATTTAATAATTACATTATTATACATGGGCACCTCAATTCACCAATTTTAACCAAGGCTGGTTTTATTTGATTGAGTACAAGTTAAAACTAACCGTTTCTAATATATAAGTTGTTGCTAGTCATTACTCAAGTCTGCAGTGCCACATGCTTTTAAGAAATCTCATTCTTATTCTGATTTGGGCGCTTAAGTACGTTCTAAGAAAGTTCTTGTGATTATCAAAGCTAAAAACATTAATTCACTTTAGTGAATAGAATGTTCAAAAGAAAAAAAAGAAGAAAAAAAACAGCAACAAAAAGAAATATTTTATAACAGTGTAGAAGTTTAAATGTCAATTTAATTCCTATAAATATATATACACATTTATTTAAAAGCAAAATACAAATAAAATGTGATTACGTGTATATATTTGTATTCATATAATTTATATATTACAGATATCTGTACATATATTTAATACATAAACAATATTTTTTCTTAAATAAATATATGTATATGTGTGTATTTATATGGACATAATAAATATACACAGTATACACACATATATTATTAAAAAAAATTATTTTGGATGCGATTAATCGTTTTACAGAACAAATGTGTATGTGTATAAATATATATATATATATATATATATATATAGGTTTGCAAAGAAAATTTAAAATTAAAAATTTAATTAATTGAAAAATTGATGATTTAGATCTGAAGGCTTATGATTATAAGATTGCAAGATACAAATTTAACTTAATTTGTCAAAACATTTGTCTGGTAGCGTAAAGCTTTGAATTACTATTACAGATTCTCTGCAGGGAAAACAAATACATGATTGTTTAAAAGTGTTTGTTCTCCTCCCAACAAATACAGATTACAGGTAAATGTAAACAGATTATGAAAATGCACCTTGGAATTTAATGACACTTTGATGAGACTTTGATTGCTATTCCATCTTCATTGTATCAAAGATAATTGGCCACTTTCTTCAAATTATTTCCTTCACTCAATGAAGCTGATGAAGCATGAGAAATCAATTAGAGAACAACACACATGGAACAACCACAGGAGCTTTCCCTTCTAACATCAACAGGCAAATGGTTTGCCATCATTTTTCTTATTCACAATAACCAGATGTCTCACACTTTACTTTGGAGAGCTCCGGGTCCCAGTCCACTAAGCGTGTATTTTTTCTCCATCACTTATTTGCCAGGTCTAGCTCTTATTGTAGTCTGGACCATCCCAAAGCAGCAAGTGAACATGCGCACTATCACAAAACAATTTATCCTCATTCTGTGGCTACAGGGGAGGGTTTCAGCGCCTTCCCCGGTGAGGGAGCTCGGCTCTCACTTGATCAAGTAACACAAACTCTGAGCGTTGGGACAGTTTGAAAAGGAGAGTTGAGAAGAACTCAATACCTCCTAGAGACAGTGATTGATGAGGTGATTGTGTCCACTCCCAACTCACACTTCCACGTAACAGCTTGATTGGAGACATTGAGGTCCTGTGACGGTAACATTTTTCTCAACTATCTGATCTTCAATACTAATGAACAGTAGCCAATTTATATCTGGCCCAAATTGAAATTTTCTCACTTACTGCTTTCGGTCTGAGGGGAAATGGATGGGGGCTGATCAAGATCGGTGTCTTGTAAACTAGTTCAGGACATGCAGAACCTGATTTCGACGTGTGATTAACCAATCAGATTTGAAGAACCAGTTTATAGTTTTTGTGAAGGTTAGGCCTACAATCAGTATTTGGTGCTTGTACATCAGTGTCAGTCATCTATCATTTAATATGATTTTAGTCATTACGCGTGGGATAGGGAAGGTTTAGGAGTAGAGATATGGTCAAAACTAACATTTTGAAATAAAATTGTTGTTTCAGGATCAACAAAATATGTTGACCCAGGAACTCGTTGAACTCATCAAAATCAGGACGTGTTACAATCACCAGCCAAGACAGTTATGTGTGTTCCTCCATCTCTTTTTCTGCTTTGGACTCTTATTATGAAGTGTATTCTCCACTGTTTCAGTAGGTCCGTACAGTAGGTCCTCTGAAGGTACTGCCGGTGGCTGCACAACCCCCAGAGGTGTCAGCTGAGACCATTGAACCTTTGTCCTGCCCTGCCACGGCCATTGAACCCTCGCTACAGCTAAGGAAGGGTGTCTGTCCCACCGGCTCTGCTCTGGAGGGTGTCTCTGCTGGTGGTCGACCGGTGGTTCGGTCATGTCACAGCTGCCTTGAAAAAGCCAAGTCAAGTCACAGCTGACCCTCAAGTGCCAAGTGAAACTGCCTTTGATCTACACAAGCCCAGTCAAACCACAGTCGATCATCACAGATCAAGTGTAAGTCACCACTGATGTTCGGGAATTTGGTCCATCCACAGCAGATCCTCAAATTTAAGTAAAGTCTCCCCTGACTGTCCAGAGCCATGCCACGACTCATCTGATCTCCCTAGGTTAAGTCATGTCTCGCCTGAGCCACGCCACGTCTCATCCATTCAGCCAGAGCCATGTTATATCTGCTCCGAACAGCCAGAGTCACAAAACATCTCCTGGGTCCATCCAGAGCCATTGCCTAAAATAGCTTCCAACCCAGAGCCAAAGCAACAGCATAAGAAGGCCACCAACCCCGAGCTACTGCACAAGATGGCAGCCACACTTGAGCCTCAAGCCAAAGCGGAATTCAAGCCCCAGTTTTTAGCCACAACGGATGCTACGGCAATAAACCCCGCAATCGTGGGTGATCCATATGAAGACACCAGGGCCTTCCCAGGGCATATGAGACGGGTGTCCAGACTGTGTCTCTCTCCTTAGTGCTCCATGGCAGTCACCATTTTAAGTATGTGGGCTGCACACCGCCGTCCTACGACTTTGCCGGTTCCCAAGTCTTCCCCAGAACCACCGGAGGATGTCTGCCAATTCTGTAGGTCCTCTTGGTGAGGTGTCAGCTGAGACCATTGAACCTTTGTCCTGCCCTGCCATGGCCATTGAACCCTCGCCTCGCCTTGCTACAGCTAAGAAAGTCTGTACAGCTAAGGAAGGGTGTCTGTCCCACGGGCTCCGCTCTGGAGGGCGTCTCTGCCGCCTGCGCCACGCTGAAGGCTATCTTTACCGTCTGCTTAGCCCTGGCTGTTCTTGGTTCTGCCCACAATGCTTCTGTTTATCCCTGCCTTCTGAAGAATTAGCCTATTAGTCTTTGACTATGCAAAATCGATACCAGCATTTTCATTAAAGGGGTCATCCAGTGCTACATGCACTTTTACAAGCTGTTTGGACTGAAATGTGTGTTGAGAGTTTGTGTACACAACCACCTACAATGATAAAGATACACCAGTTTTGTTTTAATGTAATAAAAATAAATTGCCCCTTCCAAAATCAAGCAATTCTCAAATGCATGTCGGTGTGGCGTCACACCAACAGAGGCCACTCCCATGATCGAGCTCCACCTACAGAAGCAGTGAGTATAATGTCTTTTAATAAATCTTTGCAAATCCCCTTTCCTAATAATGTGCTAATTAGCAAGTTTCACTATGAATACAGCTAAAAAAGGATCCTCTGAGAGTGCGGGCGGGGCGGGGGCGGGCTTTAAAGGGGATTTAAAGGGGAAGTACACAGAACAGAGTGATTGCTAAAGAGCTGTTTTTGACAGGGTAAAATGAGCGTTTTTTTAACTTTAACTATATTACAAACTTTCCATTAAGTACCTAAAGAATCATCTAAGCTTTTGGAAAATTGGCTTTGTATGACTCCTTTAAATATTTACTTAATGTAATCACACTGATAAAATCTATAATACACACTTTTTATCTATTTAAGAATTTAAAGAAATTATTTCAGTATCCTTACCAAAGTTCTGTCTTGTTTTTCTTTTTTTAGAACTGGATGAATCCCACTGTTGAACCTAAGAAAAAAAGGAAGACAAAGAAATCATTTATCCGTAAAAAAGGTCTGTCATCATTTACTTTACTTGTCCCAAAAAGAAAAAATATTGTGTCCAGGGATTAATTTTATACACGAAACAAGCAGCATGAACATAAGGCTCACGTCATATCACGTGCAGAGCTTGTGCGAACGGAGAAAAAAAACATAAGCTATTAAAGAAAAAAAGACTCATATGCCATATATATATTTTTTGTAAATAAATAATAAATAATCAAAACGAAAGACAAAAACCACCGCAACAAGTAGCAGCCTATATATTTTTGAACGAGTATAGTAAGCTGTGTCCATTTTTTAAGAGGAAAAAATCAAGTGTTCTTGCCGGCGCCGCGCGCAGTAACGCATTAAATTACCAACTCTACAATATATCCTGGACAAAATTCTGACTAATAAATTTTAACTTTTAAAGTAATTAAAGGAAACATCGAATTAAGATATTTATGTTTGAGAGGTAACTCATCCATTTATTATAAATACAATTTTAGATGCAATAATATAAATATGATTGAATGCGCTTTTGAAGGAGGCTAAGGTGGTTTGACACGAGCAACACCACGAACACAGACGCTGCCTGTAGACTAATTCTGTCATGTGACACCACATTTATTTGCGTTAAAGCCCTTTTCCTGTTTCCAAACAGTTTTTTGCGACATTTGAAGTATCGATATAGAATTTATGCGCTAAAGCTACACGGAAAAATACTGTGTCGACATTTACAAAATGTTATCGATAATGAGCATTTCCATCAGCTATATCGGTAAAATATTTGAAGCGCTAAATATTTTTCCGCAAAAATCCCTTAGATGGAAACTTGGCTAATGATAATAATAAGAAATGTTTCTTAAGCAGCAAATCAAATTACTAAAGTAATTTCTGAAAGATCATCTTACACTGAAGACTGGAGAAATGGCCACTGAAAATTCAGCTTTGCCATAATAGGAAAAAAAAACATTTTAAAATATTCTACACTATATTTATGTAGTAGTCAGACAGGTTTGAAATGGTGAAAAGGTGAGTTAATGGAGGCAATTTAACAAAGAAACTTTATACAGCTGTTAATTACTGTCATTGCAATTATCATGTTTTATAATCTTTCTCACACATCAGTGATATTGTGGATTACTCCCTTGCTTGGAGCCAGATGATATGGCAAAGACCGGAACCTCTCTGTCCCTACAGCAACATAATAGTGGTTGTTCTGTAGCTCATACGATCCACGCACAGGCCTCCCATTCAGCATACACAATCTGAAAGGAGCGAGATCACTCAAAATTGACTATACATACTTTTTACACATGTACATTATACAGATGTAGCTCGTACCTGTGCACAGCTCCAGTACGAAGGTGAACTCTCTCTGTCACCATGGCCAATACGTTTTCCCAGCTAGCAAGCGTGTGTTTTGGAATCAGCACTCGTGTTGGAGGAAGCAAGATCTCTCCATTGGTAAAAACACTACAAGATATAAACAAATGTAGCACTTAAGACCTCAGTCCACACATTTATGTTTTGTTAAAGACACTGTCCACTGATTAACAACATGAAGAAAATTAGATTTCATTAGAAATAAATAATTTAAGTAAAGAACAGAGGCCTGATTTTATACCATTAGACAGTATTACAGTTTTAAAGAATTAGACTTTGCCATAGCCTGAGGCTTTGCCATTGAAGACTTCCAATAGGGACACATTAAAAGCAGGGCTCACTTGATGATCCACGACTCATTACTGATTCTCTTCCATCGAGCTGGGACAATTATTCTGCTGTGAACTACAGGTTGGATCTGCAGTGGAGACAAATGAACAGGACCCCGCTGAGCATCACTGACAATAACTGTTCCACTGCTCATTTACGGCACTTACACATCTGGTTTTCCTCAATCAGCCATCTTAAATGCTATGTTGGTTGTTGTTCAGACGGAAACAAGGAGCTAAAAGGGTGACAGACAGTGACATATGCTGCCATAACCTCAAGCAAAGTCACTCTAAGTGGGCATTTTTATGATTATTGCTCTATTATGGTCCATTTCACGTTGGTCTCTGAGGAAGGTTGTAAAAACTATTAGCTTAATAAGTCACTTCAAATTGTCCAAACTTGAAATCTTTTGACTCCTGGGTTGAATCCTATGCTAAATAGATCAGCCTCTGAAAATTCGGTTTTGCCATGACAGAAAAAAAATTACCTTTTAAAATGCATTCCAATGCAAAACTGTCAAATGCAACAGTATTGTTGTTTTTATTCTATTTTTCATTATAGTATAGTATTTTGGTGCTTATATCGTGCCTACTGTTAACTATAGTTTACTATCCCGCAGAGTTCAGCTCCAACTTTAATGAAAAACACCTGAAGCAGATAATCAAGGTCTGCAATTTGCATGAAAATTACAGACAGGTGTGTGAGCAGGAGTGGAACTGAACTCCAGAGCAGGGCTGAGCACCCTTGTGTTAAACTGTGGCATTACAACATCTTGTGTAATTCTTCAACAGCTGACTGTAAACAATTAAACAGCTGTAACCAGCGTTTAGTTTTTTTATTCATGTTTTAACACATGATATTAATGGTCACTGTATTTGTACCAACAGGGTACAATAAGGCTGCATCTGAAAGAGACTTTTTGCTGGAACTGGGTAATGCAGCGTGTATAGTTTACATCAATTCTGCATCAGCTTTGGTGATAACTATGCAAATAGTATTTTAAGTAATGAAAAGTAATTAAAGATTAGTGTCTCTAATAAGTAACACAAAGCATTTGCACAGTACTTGCATTAAATGTTAATTAATAAAGGAGTCAGAAAACTCCTCTAGTATCAGAGACTGCCCTACACAGGCTATACTACCTGATAGTTTGAAAGGTAAAATAAAACAGCTGACTCAAATTGAGATTTTGTAGTGAAATCAATACATGTGTGCACTTCATGTTTTTCAGCAACAAGGGGCATAAAATCAGTCATCCGCTACAGTCTGGAGAAACCTCACACTAATATTCTCTTGGAGAGATGTAATAGTCAATAATAGAAAAATGTAGGGTGCAGAAGAACACCAGTAATGATCAGACTGA
Source organism: Enteromius thamalakanensis (assembly GCA_032357475.1). Taxonomy (NCBI): domain Eukaryota; kingdom Metazoa; phylum Chordata; class Actinopteri; order Cypriniformes; family Cyprinidae; genus Enteromius; species Enteromius thamalakanensis. The sequence goes on from JAUCMT010000036.1 coordinate 14,484,925, forward strand.
AAACATGAATTACCATGGACATTTTTTCCTTTAGACCTTCCTGATGTAAAGAACATTCTCATACACGTTTATGGTATGTTTCACATATAGACATATCAATAAAGTTATCCCTGATTATTAGTCTTTCATGTCTTGATTTAATCATTCTATCAAGAATGGTGAAGTTACTGTGACTCTTACCGGTTCACTTTTCTGTTTTGGAGGTTTTTGTGTTGTTATGTGACGATAGCTATCAAAGAAAAAAAAAGGAAAAAAAAGAGAAAGTATTAAGTCAATATAACATAAGTACATTATTTTTATGGTTTTGCATTGTAAAATGTATATATTATATATATATATTATTCAAGTAAAATGTAAACTTTCAGTATTAGTCTGCTTTACGTGAATTTAATTCATGTTAAAATTAGCTAAAAATCAATTATTGAACACAATACCACAACATTAGCTACTCTACTGTAAATAACTGCACTGTTACCACAAAGTGGATGAATACTTACTCCATCTTTTTGAGTCTCTCAGCTCCAGCTGCCACATATATCTCTCCATGCACCAGCTGCTGCAGATTCGCCACCCGGCGACCCTTGTTAGGGGTGTAAATATTTCGCACTGCCCCAAAGTGAGCTGTGATGCCTCCAGTGACAGTATTCAGAAAGCTGTCAAATGTGGATGACTGACGTTGACTGATAACAAATTTTCGGCCGGGATAAAAAGCATCTCCGTTCCTAAACACAACAACCGTTTTGGTTGGCGGGGGATGCGCTCCGTTCAGACTCCGTCCAGACATTATGAACTAAAACAACTCTGCGGTAAGGTGCTGGGAAAAAAAAACAGATTCAATTTAGAAATAAAATACAATTTAAGTAACCACAACCAAAAGTTGTTAAAAGAATCGTTGTGTTCCGCCTTCTGGAGGCAGCCAGATGTTGTTTTGACGAGTTTCCATAGTAACAGAGGGAAATGTTAGAAAAATACCAGGACGTGGAAAGAATGCTAGGTTACAGTGCATCAACTCTCTTTAAACAAACGTTTTAATTTATTATTATTATTTTTTATTTTAATAGCTGGTTTTAAAAAAAGTGGTTTGTTCTAATTTAGTTCGTGCTCTGAGGTAACTGGAGATTTAGTGGCGCGGTCTTAGACAACCGCTAAACCATAGATGAAATTTTAATCAGTGTATTACTTACTCCTGTTGTCGGAGACAGTAGGTCAGCTTTTCAAAAATATCAAGTTCATCTATAGGTGTCAACGTGATTTTTTCCAGTTTTGTTTTAAGGGGTTAATAGTCTTTATATTTTATTATTATTATTATTATCATCAGTGGAAATGAGCGACGTAGCCACTAGAGCCTACTATTTTTATTTCAGTGCCATGGGAAATAATGGACCATTGAAAGCCATCCTCTTCGCATGAAATTTAACCTTTCAAGAACTTGCTAGCAAAAGTGACTTGACATTTGACTTCAATAAAGGGATGAATGAATGTAAATGAAGGATGGAGGGAGACAGGTCTACATAAACTAAAATATTTCTCAATGTAAATACTCTATAAACTAGAACATTGTCATCACACAATCAACCTAAATATATTATTTTAACAAAACTGTTTTATATGGATTAAACCAGGTAGAAATGCAGTTTTTACAGCACAGAATGAGAATGGCACATTTTGTAGGCCAATTTATTTATTAGTTATATAACTTATATAACAATTTATTTGTAAATATTTTTATTTTCATTGCATATCAACCTTTTCATTAACTTTAAAGTCAAAATGTTTATTACCATATTTTTTGCCACTGCCAGGCTGATTTATTACTGATGATTTGCAGATTTATGGTCTCAGTATATAGTTTATGGCACGATAGGTTCCTTATGTCATTGTCTGTTTGGTGTGATGGCCAGTGTAGAATAACAGATCAGTTTACACAAGCAGGTCGCCTGATTATGTTTGTAAAGTTAATTCTGAAGACCCATTATAAAATTCAAGCACCCTCCATCTTTAAAGATGTATGAGAAAAACAGTTATATGTGCAACAGAGGAGCACAGATTGCCACTTTGCCCCAAATTAATCAGATTTCCTGCCTGCTGTTATATTTTCATGCATAGTTAATTCCAGGACGGCTTGACCTTGTCAGCACATACAGTAAGTACAGAAAATGATCAAAGTGACCACTAGAGAGCGACAGATCACTACTTTAAGATAGGCCTCCTTACTCAATGACATAACCTTGCAAAGACTAAAGGAATTTTATTAGTGCTACAGAAAAAAAGATACATCGAAATACTAAAAACTAAAGTTTTAAGACAAAGCCTGGTGATCATCATATACAAATATTTATTGATTGATTGAAAAGTCATGATAAAATACATGTATCATAACGAATCCTTCGAGTATCTATCACGTATTAGAAATAATTTACCATATTTAATAACATTACACAGAATTAGTAGGAAAAGTTAAAAAAGTACAGTCTCAAGAAAGCAAATAATGGTATTATTTATGATATCAGCCATATGGGCATGTGTACTGCATTATATGTATGTGTACAGTCAGTCGTCTATTGATAAAAACAACTACTTTGGGTTGGAATAAGCCATTTCATACCACATTTATAACCTGCCAAGGTTATAAAATGACTTAATTTGATATACAATATACACCATCTATTGATCTTGATGGGATCTTGACATTGTTCCATTCTGCGAATAATGTATTAATAAACAGAATGATGTACTACTGGTAAACTGGGAAACCCATTCCAGTCATTTTACTGGGGAGAATAAATTGTCTGACTATTTCTAACCTTGACCCTACAGTTCAGTCTAGAAGACTGTGTTATGTAAATTTACTCTTGTTAGCTAGTTCTATGAGTATGCTGACCTATTCAGTATATTAATAATAAACCATGTAATTCAAATTTGAATGGGAAGAAATGTAGTATAAGAGAAAAGCCATAAGAAAAAGATCAAATCAGTGGATGCTGAAATTTTAAGTATAATAAGATAATAGGAAAGTCTTGTTAATTTATTTAACTGATTACAAGTAAATGTAGTGTAGTAAAGAAGTTGTCCACTTTTCACAGTAAAGGTATCTCAGTCTGCAATGACACCTAAAAAACTGTGATTGGTCGACATACATCCACTGATATATATATATATATATATATATTCCTGCAGTGTGATTTAACCCCTTAGCATTCAAACGTCAAATTCTATTCAAAACGTGACCAAACTGATACATTTACAACAAGAATGTTTCTTAAGCAGCCATTCGGAATATACTGTAAGAATGATTTAGTGAATGAGTAATGCCTGCTAAAAATCAGCTTTTAAACTACATTTAAAAATACTACTACTCTTTTTACTGATCAAATAAATGCAGCTTTGGTAAGCTCTTAAAACATCCAACATCTCCATCCTAAATGTTTGAACTGCTGTTTATAATAACAACTAAATGTGGTTTACATGGCACCTAGCATGTCACAATGTTGTAGAAGTACTTCACATTTTTACAGAAATTCCAGCCTTCTTTAATACTGGAGTATAATACCAGAGTCCAAATGGACATTCCCCCTATAGATTGGCAGTGAAGCTCATACTGTGTCCTTGTCAAACTCACACACGAAGTACATAGTGAGATGACAGGCCACATCAATCCACTCGCCCGAAGACACCATCTCGACGCAGTCCTCGTCATCGTAAGCGTTGTTTGGCTCGCCCTCCCTCCACTTGCTGAAAGTGGTCATGGGTGAGCGCTCCACATACACAAAGTGGCCTTCTTGCTCCAGGTCATTAATGCCGATATACACTCGACTGAGGCCAGCTGTGGAGACGTAGCCAGCAATGGCTCTGTTAGCCGCCGCGTCTTTGGGCATAGCCAAGTGTCCACCTCGCCCCTGACAAAACACCTCCGCGTCCCTGTAGCGCTTTTCCTCCTTCACCAGCAGATAGACCTTCCTGTCTGTCTCTTTGATGCCAGCGACAGCTGCGGGGGAGGGCAGGGCTGAAAAATGAGGATCTGAATTTCTATAATCACACGGCAACAGCCAGCGTTCACATAAGTGCATTCTGACAGTCAAACAAAAGAGCTTCTGGCTAATGGCTAAATACTTTTGTCTGTGTGCAATCACCCTGCATATCGAAATGAACAACTGTATGAATCAACTTGACAACATCACATTACAGTAATCTCATAAACATTGGTAGACTGATTCATTCTTTCTTTCGGACATACCATTTTTAATGAACTTCAGCTCATTGGTTAATTGCGCCACTTGAATATCCATTTCACCGATCATTTTCCGTAAGGGTGCGCACTCACAGGGGACGCCTGAAGAGACAAATTATATATGAGACCATTCACATCAGCAGTCCAAGCATTAAACTGGTTCCTAATGAGTTCAAACCAATTATCAACTGATATGAACTGAATTCTATTTCGGAAAGGCATATACCTGGCTCTCCGTTTGGGCCCTTGGGTCCTGGATCTCCCATATCACCTTTTATACCTAGGAATAAAGACACCTATTGCATTATTAAGCAGTTAGACAAAACAAGGCTGATTACTTTCAGAACTGCAATTTCTTTCTCAAGCTTACCTTTGAGTCCAGCGGGACCCATCTTTCCATAACGTCCTGTGCCACCTTTTTGGCCTTTGACTCCGGGGGGACCTGGAAAATAATGCATTGATTTAATATATAATAAGTACAGATATGAACCAAATAATAAACTTATTCCCAGAATGAAGTTTAATTTCCTTGTTTATCAGTATGTTGAGGCATATATAAACACAATGATTGGTTAACGCTGGCTCAGATGAGCTCAGCTATTTAAAAGCAAGATAAGGGAAGTTTCAGGGGCCCTTTAAAATGTACATATTTGGCAGATCCCTGTTGTTTTAAAAGTTTCATAATGCTTTTAACACCTAAAACTTCTTTAAAGGTTTGTAAAGAGCCTGAGTCATGTTTCATCATGTACTGTAAGTGGATAGTAATTAAAAGGCACTGATGGAATTCGATTAGGCTCTCAAAACACGGTTTAGAGTTACCTGGCTCTCCAGGTGGCCCTACTTTTCCAGGTCTCCCAGGTGCTCCCTTCTCTCCTTTCTCTCCTGGGTCACCTGTAGTAATACACAAAGAAAGTCATAGACTTGCACAGACAAAGCTATTCAAAACAACATGTGTTTACTATTGGTGCAGTATGTGTATATTGTGTGTGTGTGTGTGTGTGTGTGTGGACGGGTTTATGTGGTTTATGAGGACACAAATTTGTATAATGACATAGGTATGA
>JAUCMT010000036.1:14492784-14509680 GCA_032357475.1 Enteromius thamalakanensis
ATATTATATTATATTATATTATATTATATTATATTATATTATATTATATTATATTATATTATATTATATTATATTGTTACACATTACAAAAAAGGTTCCATTAGTTATCAACTGTCAATGGGAATTATTTTACATTTATTAATCGTAGTCAATAAAAAAAATGTATTTCGTGCTTACATCGTGCTTTTAGAAATAAAAAAAATAATAATTATGTAATGTACCTGAACTGACATGGACTAACAAAGATAACATGTATTTTATTAACTAATATTAACAAAGATTAATAGCGTAACAAATGCATTGCTTTGTATTGAAGCATTAATAAACGTTAACTAATGGAACTATAGTAAAGTGTTTAATATAAGATAATAAAACAATATATTATCTAGTATAATAATAACACTTTACAAAGTCCTATTAGTTAACTTTTTTTTATTTCATTTCTAATATTTTCATTTCTCAGTGTTGTTATTATTTAACATTTATTTGTTTGAAAATGCAGTTAATTTTGTTTTTAGTTAAGTTGTTGGCATTTAAATGAAACAATGTGAATTATGAAATGTTTTTCTGTGTTGCTCTAGAAACCCTGACATTCATTTCCCGTAATTGCATTGTACTTACAAATGAGTCACATGCCAATAACTGACAATGAGGATCAGATCTACATGCACTGCTATTTATATTCACAGTAATAAACAAGCTTAATAAAACCATTAAGGTGTCATTCATCTCCAGAGCTCTGAGGCTCTTCCTGTGTGTTGCTAAGGAATATCCTTCCCTTGGTAACAAAAACTAACATGATAACATGATGAGGGGAAAAAAAACAATTCCTTGAAATTGAAATTGTGCTGCAGCACAGTTGTCAGTCTGACTCACAGCTCTTCAGCAGTGGCACGGCATGCCCAAGACAGTGATCTTATTCCTGTAGGCATGGGCCACATGTAGTACACTCACTCTTAAACGTGCCCAAGTATCCCATAGTGACCAAATAAACTCCATATACACTACCATTCAAAAATGTAGGGTCAGAAAGAGTTTTAATGTCTCTTTATGCCCACCATAAAACCTAATTAAATTCGACATGCTGAATTTTTTAGCATGATTTCTCCAGTGTCACATGATCCTTCAGAAATCACTCTGATTTACTGATTTGATCTCTTATCATGATCAATGTTCAAAAATAGTAGTGCTGCTTAATATTTTGCAGGAAATTTCATTCTTTGATTAACAGAAGGTTCAAATAAACTTTAAAATTAAAAATTTAAACAAATTTTATAAGGTAGAAGTAACTAAAAGGTGTTTATTTACTGTATTTTTTATTTATTATGGTAACACTGTACAATAAGGTGTCATTTGTTAACATTACTTAACATATCAACTAACATGAACGAACAATGATCAACAAATATATTAAAGTATTTATTCATCTTTCTTAATATTATTTAATATAAATACCGTCGCTATTTACACTGCAGTAAATTGTTAACAAGCACAGCTTGTGATTTGAAATTAATTTTTACGATTTATACACGCTGTTGATGTAGTGTTACATTTTAGTTCGTTAACTAATGTAGTTAACTAATAAACATTGTAACATCGTAAAGTGTTACCTTTATTAGTATTCCTTTATTTATTTATTATTATTATAAAGAAAATACTTTGTAAATGTTAGTACATTATTACAAAACACCAAACAATAATAATAATAATAACTATTATCATTTAAAAAGTGGATCGAAGCATGGTTTCATGGGGCTGTGACATTTATCGAATGCTCTTCATGTGTATAATGTATAAAAATGTCATGTTATTTCTCTAAAACCTGAAAACAAACTAAAATTCTCAGAGTAAATGCAATAAAAATGGTTAACCTTTCTATTTTCCTTCATTGATAGCTTAACCCCCTCTATTTTGTCTGACATTGTCCTGTCTCTGAACCGGAGAGAGGACGAGGATAAACTGTAAATTTAAAAAGTGTGCTGTTGGATGTTTTGCTTCTGCATTCTGCTCCACTAAGGCTAAAAGCCCTCTGTGGATCAGAGCCCGGAGAGGACGAAGCCTTGACCACCGGAGCATGACAGCCATAGAGGCCTGTCTGACTTAAGGGCACCTTCAGAAGGATGGCACTTCGTGCTGTGTCAGGATCAGGAGGTTGGCAGGCATCTCAGCCGTCGGACGTAACACCCATTCAACCATCTCAGCTCATTAAAGGCTCTTATTTCCTTGAAAGATGAGTGAATAAATCAGGCTGCGCAAGGGTGCCAACTCCTACTTGTTAATCAACGGATTGTTGAAATAAATCCCAGTGGCCTGCACATCGTGCTTTCAGAAGCCCTGTATTGATGGAAACAGAATGGAAAATATTTTACTTATAGCTTATATAATATCTAGCTTACTTTTTCAATACGGAAAAATGACTTAGCTTGCATGCAAATACATACGCATGACAGAATGTTGCACAGAGAATTAAACCATTAATAAAACATACTGTAGTTATGAGTATCATTAAGTTTCTTGGCTCATCTAAATGTTTCTCTTTCCTACACCTCCACATTACGCAGGTCATCTTCATCACAATATGCCTCGTGTTCACAGTCGGACGTGTATATTATGTGCTATGTGGGCTATTTCAAGCACAAGAGGGAAACAAAAGCCATTAAGAAAGACAGTGAGCAATAAGGCAATAACTCTTATAGCTATTAATGCATGAGATCAAATTGCCCCAGACGTGTCAAACTTAAGTAGACAAATGTTTTACATAAGACTAGTTATATCATAAAACATCTGTGGTACAATTAGGATCAAATATTTATAAATTATAAATACTAATAAATATGAATATACAGTGTGTAAGATAGTATTAGATTCATAATTAAAAGCTGCTTGTCTACCAATTATTATTTTTAACCCCTTTTTGACCTTAGCAATCAATAATAAATTATTTTGTAATATGACATGCATTTAAAAAAAAAAAAAATATATATATATATATATGTATGTATGTATGTACTACTTACTATTTTAAATCTACTATACATGCATGCTACCTATAAATAAAACTATCTATATCCTCTTTAATTCTTCTTTCTCTAGTTTTGATGCATGGCTATGATGTGCACGGGCACGTGAAACACTTTATGATGTCTCAGTGTGTGTGTAGACACTGTGGTGTGTGTGTGTGCACTGAATGCACTGCGTTGGGTCTTGATATAAAAAATGATTACTCACTGACTGCATTTTCATATTACTCAGACGCAGCGGAAAAATCATCAGAATATCAATGAAGTCAGAGTCCTACAACCTCACACCAGCCACAATGCGAGGCACGAGCCATTACATGCTCACACAGAAACATCCATTTATTTGAAGGAACGGGAAGGGCTCCTTCATCTGAAAGTGTTCCCTCAGAGGCATGCCCTCTCGTTCATGAAAACGGCATGCGGTGAATTTTGATGCCTAAAGGAATTGCTCCTCAGCTCCGATTTGATTTCCCTCTGACATGATAATGGTGCTTTATTGTTGCATTGTAAACTTTTCATAGAGACCTTAGCGCTTATCTTACATCTGATGACTCGACACAAAATTACTTTGCAGTGTAGACACAATACCTAAATCTGGAGCCAGGATATTAGCTGCTGGTGAGCCGCTGACAGATCTGGGGGAGCGTGCGTTTGATATATCATTTCTGCAAAAAACCTTCAGGTGAAGCTGTGCCTTGATGAGTCATCATATAAATAAAGAATAGAGAAAGATCGAGGGACAGAAAAGGAAAGAGGGCAAACAGCAAGGATGGTGAACATATGGAAAAGATGACTTTCAGATTCTGGGTTCAATATGAGTTCTCTTATGCTCAATCAGCAGCATTTGTAGCATAATGTTCCCTCGTAACACAAGGTCGTGATGAGGCACAAATGGGCACAATTTATGGATAATTTAACAGCTGAAATGTGAAGCATATTATTTTGAAAAAGCACTTACATTAATTCATCTGTTAAAACTTGTGTATTATTCGAGCTGTGAAGCTGGTTTCATGGCAGTTTTAGTGTTGTCGGCATTGTGTCGTCCTGGCAACAAAATCATAAATTGGATATAACTACACAGAAAAGGTTAGCAATCTTTTTTTTTTTTTTTCACACAGTAAAAATATGTTTACATTTTTGTGTCCTTGTTGTGTCTGTAAAATAGTCATAAACGAAAAATGAACATGAAAATTGTGATGACAAAAAATTAATGGCAGGGGAAAAAAAGGGTTTCAATGGTTTTATGTAATCTTGTATTCGCTCATAAAACTCCTGTTAGAAAAGTGCTTTTGGTCCAGTAGTGCACACTGCATGACACAACAAAATTAGCACAAAACAATGGAAACAAGTCGCAACACAAAGGAAAATAGTTACAACAAAAGAAAATTTGTATTACACAATTAAAACAAGCCACAGCTTAAAGGAAACAAGTCGCAAAACAATGGAAACAAGCTACAACACAATGAAATTTGCACAAAACAAATGTAACAATTCACATTAAACATAAAAATGAGCACAAATAACCGTTGGAAATAAGCTGGAAACAAGCTAAGACACAACAGTAATAGTCGCAACAACAAAATGAATACAAAAAAATAGCCGAAGGGCAACAAAATGAATACAAAACGTCACAAAATAGACAAACACAACAAAAGTAGCACTGCACAATGAAAACAAATTGCAAAAAGACAAAAACAAGCTACAACACAATGAAGTTGGAAACAAGCCGTCGTGTTGTGGCAATTTGGTTGTTTTGTGCATTATAGAGGGCAAAGTAGCTTTCTCTAGTGAACGCAATGTTTCTCAGGGAACGCTTTTGTGAAAGAATGCCAACACCAAGTTTTCTGGGAAATGTTTGCAATGTTTTTTTGGGAGAAAATTTTAATATTCTAAAAACATACAAATCTATACAATACATTAAAAATACTGTAAACACAGTCTCACTTTACCTTCTGCACCAATGTAGAGTTAATGTTTATTTTGTATTTTTAAATTTTTATCTACTACATTTTTTCTTGCTCTTATTTGTATATCTTTTACTGTCTTATCTTAAAATGCTTTACCTCACTGTTAGTTCAAGCTCAAATTTTCCAAGACAAATACAGTAATGATTCTGGGTATAATGCAAATATATTGCAAATATAATACCTACCAGAAAGCACTGAAATAGAATTTTTCCCTTACAGTATGTAACAGCAAATTAAAATTGCACTTCCACTAAAAGTGCCTCATTGTAGGAGATTTTTGCAGGAATGACAACTGAAAATTAATTTTTGTGATCAACCACTTAATTCTATTGACTGAGCTCTACTTTTATTGAACCCAAAACATTCTAACACCAAATGTCCATTTCCCAACTCAAACACCCATTAAATCAGCAGTCCGAAAATAACACAACCACCATCAATCAAAGCTGACACCTACCAAGAAAACAGACCTATAGGAACCTTAAGCACCACAGAGTTGAATAAACATAATTAAAACGTCAAAATGTGAGCACAGTGTAAATAAAAACTACCTTCTACTCTCTTTTTACCCGGAAGGTGTTTAACTTTATCATCATCTGGGATCCAATGGAGTGCTATCCAAACCCCAAACCCTATCATTGGCTCTTACATCTGTAATCTCCCCTCCAGAGGTAACAATTTTAGCGAGAGGATTGGATATGAGTGGCTGACCTAGTATCAGCTGTCCTCCATGTCTTTCCTTCGCTCACGTGTCAAAGCAACGACCAGAGCTCTATTAACATGAATCTTTCCAGTGTCGTGCATCACCGCTCCGACTGCGAGAGATCATTTCTCTCACGGAGCGGCACATATTGCAGATTACGGTTGCCAGGTTACTTCGCACCAACATTCTAAATGCGGGCACATGCTTTAACCCAGAAATAGAGAAAAATATCTCAGATGCAGTCTAGTTAGACATCACTTCTTTGACGGAGAAAACATATCGTAATGGATCGACGGGGAGGGGGCAGTGATGCAGAACTCTTCATAGTTATATAGGTCACCACCCTGAGGATGGCTTTTACAACTTGGTGAAATACATACAGTATCACGAAGGTCTTTCAAAAGTACATGTCTTTAGAAAACTTTGGCTTACGTAACCACTTCCAACTGAGTTGCGCATTTCCCTGTATCCCGCTCTGCAAGCGACAACATCATCAGCAGCAGATGAAATAATGTGGTGCTACTAAAGAAGTTTGCAATGAGAAAATCGAAACAATTGACATTTTTGCCATTGCGCTTCACAGGCCTTTAAGATTTTCCAGTGCAGTGTGCAAACCCAAGCCAGATAATATGGATCCTCTGGTCCTTCTTTTGCAAGCTCTCAGTGGAAAGAGGCAGAGACGGGGTGGGGGTGGGCACTGGAATCTGTTCAATGGCTTGTGGGAGCTTGGGATTTCTCTCCTTAGCTTGAGGCAGGTTGGGTGATGGTGGAATATTATCAGCTCCAGAAGGCTGGCAACACTCTGAGCTCGATGTAGGCATCGAATCTACAATCTAACAGATCTGACTCACAAACACAAGCAGGAGTGAAATCTTTCCCATCGTATGGTGGAGAATGTGGGCAGTGCCAATGGCTCGTAAACCACCGTTTATATCCAGCACAGTGAAATGATTCAATGGAGTTTTTCATGAAACAGCTTTATCAAATTTGTGGAGAATCTGTCGAAGCCAAAGGCCGGCGGAAGAACCTCGCTCCCGCTCCTCGATGGGTTAACAAATACATCCAAATTGAATTCCACTCCCCCAACAATGTTAAAGCCAGGAACAGATCAGAATTCCATCTGATCAGTTAACGCATAATTCATTTAAGTCTCTCCTGTCCCACAGAGCTTTACTCAGTCTGTGGAGAGCATTCTCCTACTAATGCATCCATCTGAGAGTGCTTTGACATGATGGATCAGATGGGTGCTGATAGCCTAACACAGAACTAAACTTAACGTACTGTATGTGTATCTAAATTATAACTTGGCTTTGCTTTTTTTCAATCAAAAATGTTATATTTGAAATGTTCGATATTCCAAGACAACTTTTTTCTAACAAAATGCTTGCCAAGATGTAAGGTTTGATGTTGAACTGGATTGGTGATGAATCAAATGTTTATTTAAATGTAAAAGTGTTTCAAAGCAGTTTCCCAGAGGTACAGTATACAATAGAAAAAATTACATACACTGTAAGTCATCGGATATGAATACACACACGAGATGTGTTTAGCATCTAATCCACACTATGAGTTATTAAAAAACTGTCACAACAAGCTGTTCAGCCATCTAAATACTGCAACTGCCAAAGACACTTATATCTCGGTCCTCGAATTCTGCCATATGGATTTTGTTGTGTTGTTAATGAGCACCACATGTATTCACACATAAACTTCTGGAAAATAAACTGCTTTGAAAATGGAGTAGCCTGAGGTCACCCAGAGGGTTTCTGGCGCTGAGCTGTTGTGATAGGATAAAGCCATAATATATGCAAAAAGGAAAATTCTGTCATTATTTATTCACCCTCGGGTCGTTTCGATGTCTTTTTTTTTTTCTGAGGAACACAAATGTTTGTTTTTTTTCTTTTACATCATGGCTTCCCACATGGTTCAGTGACTTATATTTGTTTACCTGCATGCCATTTGACCATTAAGAAACATCGAAGTGATGCAAACATGCATATTTGTTGTTAAATTATTTAACTTAAAATTCCAGGGGGTACTTTAAGTAATTATTTTAGGCCAAAACAGTTTGGTTGACCCACAATTTGGAGAATTCCTGCTATATCATGACAGTTTACAGCGACTTAAAAAAGCATAATACCGTTAATTTGTAACAGTACACAAATTTACTGTTATCGACTGTTGTTGAGCTGTTATTGTATGGAAAATACATATTTTTTTACATTTATTTTCCATGCATGAAAAGTCGTGGAACATGATTGTGAGAAAGTAATGGCAGGTATTATTCATTTAGCAAAGTAAAATTATAAAAATATGTGCAATAACCAATGTTTTTTGTATTTTTATCACCCTACTATATAGTACATCCTTCATCTATTATATTTCTAATCATATTTTTATACTATTTCTATTAAATCCATAGCACCCTGTACATACAATTCATTTTATTTGAATTTATTATTGTGTTTTTGATTTTTATTCTTCTTGTTGTTGTTGTTGTTGTCTCTGTGCACTGGTAGCTGTGACACCAAAACAAATTTCTTGTATATGCAAACATACTTGGCAATAAAGCTCTTTCTGATTCTGAGAATGTGGTTACACATTTCGTATGGGAATATATAAATACAGAGGCACATCCTGCTTCGGGTCGATATCTCTACATTCCATATACCAGACAGATGGACATGTGTGAAGTCCATGTGTGCCAAAAAAAACATGTATGAGTGCAATGTTGTTAGTTCTGACTGAGGAAACAGCCCGAAGGTGGAAATGGCAAGATGAGAATGAAATGAGGAGGTGAGGAAGGAAACACAGCATTGTCTGATGGCATCATTCTTACACCACTATGGCGAAATAATATGGCAGTTTAAGGAGCTCGAAGCACAGGATGTCTGGAAGAGTTTAGAATGGATCCCAATTTTAACAGAACCTCTTTCCTGTCACTCCAGTAAGTCTAGGTTACACAGCTTCCATATTACCATGTTATCTGTCCATTTAAATTTGCTGGACTTCTAGTGACTCTCACTGAACCTTACGTTTCAGTGTTTACCTATACTAAAGAAAAGGCTGTGAGAACTGCCAACAGAGCGTCACAGACTTTTGCCTTCAATATATTCATAGTGAAACACCTGCGGAAAACAATATGACACCTTGCGAAGGTGGTGAGAGAAGTAGATCTGTGCCTCCTCGTGATAAGATTCTCAAGCATGTGAATGAAAATCACATTCATATATAAATGTCCTGACACCAGCTTCTTGCTCACTTCGATTAAGTCCAAACGGCAACGGGCATGTGATGAAAGTGCTCGGGTCAGATAGCTGTAGGCACTTTAAAATGGTCTTGGAGAGGTCTAGATGATCTCTTGAATTTTGATAAAGTTCATATAATTAAATGCAAAGTATGACCACCTATCTTTGCTAAAGATGACTTCTGGATGGATTCCCTAATGCGGCCAGATTTAATCTGTGTTTGGGAAACTTTCATGGCTGTTTTCCTAGATGTAAATTAGCCAATGTCCTACAGTAGGTTAGGTTTCACTGACAATAGTGATTCTTCATTCATGGTTTTCAGCAGTCCAGGACCAAGGCTTAATCTGTGTCTGGGAAATTGTCCCACATTGTGTAGTCACATAATACTTTATTGGCATCTTCAGAAAAAAGTAGAACTCATTGAATACTAGTGTTCAGATGCCGTTTTTTCACTCCTTTGAGCCAAGACGCTGAGAGCGTCATTACAGTTGTGCTGACAAAAATACATCAATCAAGACATATTGAACAGACTTAATTGCCTACGTTGACAGTAAACTAAACAGAGGCTATTTTCATAATTCATCAGAGCCCATTAATGTCCAAAGAATTACCACAGCCTGATGATTTATGAATCTCTCAGCTCACTTTATGGTGTAAACCACTGATGTGAGACCAGTCAAGTTGGACCTCCTAGACACATTTCTGCTGCTATTGGACAAACAAAGACTCATTTTTTATGTACTTTCTAGTCGGGAGCTTTCAAACTAGGGACTAAAGACACCCAGGGACTCGCAAGAGAGAAAAAAATTTACTTTAAAATTATTTAAATACTCTATATAGACATACACACACCATTCACATTCAAGGGTTTGAGGTCAGTAATGTTATTTATTCGATTGTTTTAATGTGAGTACATGAGAGTAAGTAATAAATCAGTTTTCATTTATGGGTGAACTATGCCTTTAAAAAAAAATCGTACTTACCTATACTTACATTTTGGCCTGAAAAAGTCCAGGGAGACATCAACACAGTCTCACGAGCAATTCGTACGCATTTGTACCAGGTGACAAATTTGTGCCAGTTCATACTAATTCGTACGACCTTACTCGTACGATTTCGCACGATTTGTCTAAAATCACTTGATGGATAGGTTTAGGGGCGGGGTTATGTTTAGGTCATTCGTACGAATTCATACGAATTGCCATCTCGTAAAATATGTACGATTTAGAATAAATCATATGAATTCGTACGAGTGAGGTTGTACAAATTCGTACAAATTAGCCACCTTGTAAAATACGTACGAATTGCCGTGAGATCAGGTTGGTTGAACCGGTTTTGCCGAAGTTTTCATACTCATCACTATCAATACAATGATGGCGTATTTAAGTAAAAAAGAAAAAAAAGATCTACTTACTACTCCACTGTATATAGTCGTTCATTCAGTCACTATTCAACTAATTCCAAGTTTATAGTTTATTTTCATGAGCCTTATATTCCCGCTCAAACACAAGTATTAAGTTTGCCAAAATCCACAGGTAGAAGTGACCTAACTGTTCTGACTCTAACTGGAGGGGGGTGGACTTTAATAGACGTGTGAATCTCTCATCATTCACATGGGAGCAGGGCGATTATGGTTTCATTCAAATGAATGGTCATATACATGATACATGAGACAAGAAAAGGAAGGAAAGGACGTGACTAGTGGCCAGGTATGGTTTCCCATACTAGGAATTTGTTTTGTGCTTAATGTCAAAATTATTATATTTCGTTTTGAATGTTTATTAAGTTAATTTAGAAAAATGTTTGGAGTATTTTTTGTTTGTTAAATATAGGTTTTTGAGTTTTTTTAAAGAGCAAGCGTCCA
This sequence comes from Enteromius thamalakanensis, assembly GCA_032357475.1. Taxonomy (NCBI): domain Eukaryota; kingdom Metazoa; phylum Chordata; class Actinopteri; order Cypriniformes; family Cyprinidae; genus Enteromius; species Enteromius thamalakanensis. The sequence continues at coordinate 14,503,587 of JAUCMT010000036.1, forward strand.
TCAGCAGCCGATCAGAAAGTATTTGATCACTTTAGCCTTCTCAAACCATCACGACTTGTCTAAAATAAAACTCTAGATATACCCAATAAAACAGTTCAAGCCTAAAACAATTTTTAGATGTTAATAATGCGCTATAATAATAGATGTGGGATATGTTTGTGCGGAGAAGCTGAAGTGCGCTGAGCACGGAGGCAAAAGCGCAATCACTTTCATTTTTTCTCAGAAACAAAATAGATAAATAAAAAATAATAATTATAATAATGATAATTATAAACTAACGTTTTCTTGGTCTCACCTTAATAGAGAAATGCAATCAGTTTCAATATGTTAGCTAAATCGTGGCAGGTTTATTCGTTTATTTATTCGTTTCATTTTTTAGTCATGTCTTAAAAATGGGAGTGAAATTCAGTGCCTCACGTTATACTAAAATAAAGGAAAGAATTCATAAAAACACAGTTCTTTCTTAAGGAGTGTAGATCTTTCCCTGAGTATTTCTCTGTCAAAATAAAGCAAAGGTAACGAATCAAAAATAAATCAAAAATGAATTTAAAAAATATTTATAAAAACGTATGTGTAACGAATATTAATAATAAGAATATTTTTATTTCACACATTTATGTCTGTTTCCTAGCCTACAAAAATAGTCTACCACTGTTAAAGCTCTGATGCAAAATAGCCTAAACTACATTTTTTTTGTTCTAAGAAACACAAATAACTTTATTAGCATTCATTTAGTATCTCATTACTAAATTGTAATTTGTGAATAGTTAGTACAGTTTTTTCCTTTTCTTTAATTTTCCACTGACTGCTGCCGTCAAATATAACACATCAGCGAGGCAAAGCTGACGGTTATTGCTAAAACATGCTTTAAAGCGTTTGCTCAAAAACTTATGGTTAAAGCGCCTCTCGGCAGTCAACAGCTGCAAGTGCAATCTAAAATGCCGTGGCGGTGAAAGGGGCGTTTTGGTTGTCCACTATCTGTATGTATGTGTGTGTGTGTATATATGATAACACTTTCATTAAATTAAATAATTAAATGTGTGTGTGTGTATATGTATATATATATATCTCGCAGGAAAGAAATGCTTCTTAAAAATTTATTTGAAAAAATGATAGATATATATATATATATGTACACGTTTTAATGAAAAATAATAAAACTATATAATATATAATTTTTTCAAATAAATTTTTAAGAAGCATTTCTTTCCTGCGATACAGTATGTATCATATTTTAGTTTTTTTAATATATATATATGTCTCGTCTCTTTCTGGATGTTGTTAATTTCTTCTGTTATTTAGGTTAACTCCCGGTAACTGCCCAGTTCTGACCGACAGAAACTTGTTGGAGAGTTTCCCCTGGTTTGAGATGATGCTGAAATTACAGAAAATCACCAGAGACCTTAAAGGTGAGCGTATTTTCATGTTATTTTCTAAAAACCATTAAAAAAGCTGTCCATCAGTTTATCTAAAGACATTTGAAAGATTTTGTGACAGTATCTAAGGTATATAAACTAAGTCTTCTCAGTAGAAGTAGTTCTTGACATAAATTTTCTAAAAAATAATCAAATATTTATACCAATTCTATATTGAAATATATAAACATTTCTTTAAAATTAAAATAATATATTAAGTATTAAGAAACATTTAAAATATCTGTAGAAATTAGAGTGCATATATATGCTATAATAAAAAATCGGAAAATAATTAAATTCTGAAATAAATTTTCAGAAAAACAACAGCAACAACAAAAAAACTAATTTATAAAAATTACAATTAAATAAGTAATATAACAAGGATTAGTACATATTAAAATGTAAATACACTTAACAATAAAAAAGTATTTAAATTGATTTTATTTTAAAAAGCTACAAAATATGTATAAAATTAGTATATTGAAATAAATATCATCATCTTTCAAAAATAAAATATATTTATTATTATTATTATTATTACATGTATAGAGTTCCTCTATACACACACTAATAAATGTAGTAGAAAATAAATATCATATTCCATGTGAAAGGCATTGGGGCAGTATTTCAGGTATGTGAGGTTATATTTCTGGTGTCAAGTAGCGTGATAAGTGTGGTGTGTGGTGTTTCAGAGCCAGAGCGGGTGTTTGGGGCCAGTCTGACGGCGGCTCAGGTTCTTCTGCCCGGGAGTCAGGCCAGCATCAGCAGCATGTTATTAGAGGGTCACAGTCTACTCGCCCTGTCCACCATCATGTTCAGACCCGGCGGCATCGACCAGGTCAACACAACATCTTTCTGCTTCTCTCATTTATTTACAGTACATGAGACTAGGGATGGGCGATATCTTATCATTTGCAATGCACAGTGGAATGAAAAAGTTTGTGAATAATTTGGAGGGGAAAAAAAGCAAGATTATAGAAAATGCATGTTATTTTTATTTATTTACTAGTTCTGAGTATGTTGACATGTTATATGAAAGATGTTACTTATAGTAAAAAAATTTGCTGAAAATAATCTCATTTAAAAGTTTGGTTTTTAGTACAATGTGTGGTTACCTGGATGATCTACGACTGAGCACTGTTCTTCAGAAAAATCCTCCAGTCTTCATTTTTCCAGCATCTTTTGTATGTCAAAATAATAAAGTAACTGCTGGAAAGGGTTTAAACACAGTTTTACAGATATTAGAAACATGACTTTCAAATAAGAGATTGCTATCAACAGCACACCTAGGTTCCTAACTGATGAAGAAGAACTGACAGAGCACCCATCAAGTGTTAGACAGTCTTCTAAACTATTACCTGTGGGTTTTTTAGGTCTGATAATTAACACCTCACTGCTACAAACTGATAGCCGTCAGATAAATGTGGTATAAGTTTGAGTCCATATCGCCCACTCCAAGTCTGCATGATTCCAGAAGTGCTGTTTTTTTCTTAAAGAGAGTGTGTTCTGTTTGTGGTGGTGTTGTCAGGCTGTGCGCGAGGGCGAGCGAGGTCAGGACCCTCTGAGCAGAGTCGACCCTCAGCTGCTGAGAATGGCTCTGAGCACGTATCCCAAACTCAGAACGGCCCTGTTCCCTCAGAGCGGCCCTCGCTGCGATGTGTCCCTCTACCACCTCCTGCAGGTACCAGCTTCAGCTTCTTATACCACAGTATATATGCTGATTGCTCTGGGAGTTCATTTATCACATATTCTTATTAATACATTAATAAATTGTTTATTTAAAAATTACATTATTTTTCCAGATTAAAGAAATATAAATTAAATTGCATGTATCATTATTTTTTAATTTATATTATATTATATATTATACAATTTTGTAATTTTATGAATTATTTATATTATTATTTATTTATTATTTTTAAATGTGTTTATATATTTGTTTTCTCAGATATGTATATAGATACACATATATACTGTACATATGTATATGTACATTTACTTACAGTATGTAATAACTGCTATCAAACTATTTATTGCTTCCAAAATGCGTTTTTGTTTATATACGTGTTTATTATATACATACGTTCCAAATTAAGTTAAGATTCTGGTTATATTTCTTTTACAAGAACATTTTACCAGTCCCAAACCACATCAATCTTAATAACTACTATTGATTTTGTATTTAATCATATATAAGTGATATGTAATTGTTCGGGAAGGTTGAAAGTCAAAAACTACTTATATTCAGGTGTGCCAAATTATCAGGTAAGTTTTCTTTTTCCACATAACATGAGCCTAGAAAGAGATTGAACTCAGACTAAAAGTACAAAATTATTAAATGCCCATAAGAAGGATGCAAAACTAATGCAATAATAGAATTGGCAAAGTTAAGAAATGAGCACTGGGGAGTAAAATGCTCAGTGGGTCAGCAGAGTCAGAAACAGGTGAAGAAGAAAAGACATGTTTAACTACAAAATAATTAAGAATCAATGTAAAGAATTGGGTCAGAAACCATTTAGTCTCCAGCTCCAGTTATTTTCCAGAACTGAACCTTCCTGTAGTCTCCACAAGTTCAGAGTATGTCAGCTTTTCAGAGACTTAGCTTGAGTACAAAATACTAACAAATGACCCTCAGTTATTAAGAATAAAAATATGGTTACGGTTTTTCTTTTTTCCAATTTTATAACCAAAATACCAATTATATATAGAAATATATAAAAAAAATATAAGATATTAAATAAATAAAAATTATATATATATATATATACACTACAATAATTTATATATTGCTTAAAATAAATGACATTTTGCTTCTAATAATATAATACAATATAATATAAACTTCATATTTCATTAATTTCTCTTAACCTTTATTGAAAGTGTTTCATCATAATTACATCTTTCTGCTCAGAAACACTATAATTTGTTTAATTAAAGTAATGAAGCTGCCATCTGCTCTGAACCATGTCTTCTAAGCCTGAAGTGAGTTTTAATTAGACTACAGACGCCTGGCTTTAAATGTCCAGACAGCAGCCGTTTGGGTTAATAATTTCTAAAGTCCCTATATATGTAGACACTATGCATATATTAATTAATTTAATATTTATAGAATTAATATCTAAAAGTATATGGGAATTTTATAAAATTAAGTAATATACAGTATTATTTAAGCATCAATACATTACTATGAAATGTTAGTCATTTATAGATACTAAATTTATTCTTGAAATAAGTTTCCAGAAAAATAACAAGACCCTTCCAGAATATATAAAATGTGTGTAAATTAATTACATAAAATTAATATATTAAGTATTAGTAAGTATTAAAAATGTTACCTTTTATGGAGTGTGTGTGCACTATAATAAATACAGTGGCAATTAAGTTTTGAAAGTATTTTCCTAGAAAAATAACAAAACATTTATAGAATTAATATTTATATAATAATAAATAAATACATACACACACATGTGTAAAAGCATTAAACGGAAATTATTTAAGATTTACACCTAAAAATGTCAGTCTCATGATGATGATGATGATGGGGTTTAATGCTCTGTGTGTTTTTGTGTCTTCAGTGTCTACGTCCGCTGGATCTCTCCAGACTGTTCGGGTGGCAGTCGGCCAACGCCCCGGGCGGCAGCGGTACGGTCTTCACTGTGAGGAGACTCTGAGGAGAGCTCATGGTTCACTTACTGAACTGTGTTCTGCTAATGTCTTACAGAAGCGTCAAGCGAACCACCCAACTTCTCCAGCTCTCAGCTCGTCAGGAAGTTCGCCCTAGTCCAAAATCTGGACTTCCTGTATTACCTGAGTCACGGGCGGCCGGCCTTCGCTCTCGGGGTGTTTCTCACACAGCATCTCCTCAACTGCAGTAACGTCAAGCTTCAGTGAGTCAAAAACACATCTGACAAAACTCTCTAATGATGATGTAGTTATGAGAGACGGCAGTGTATGATGCAATTTCAGGTTTTCCTTTTTTCTTTGGGGTGTTACACGCTGTTAGTGCAGAGATAAGATCCCTAAAGTCACACATATTAAGGTATTAGTGCACTGGATAGCTGGCCGATCAGAGCACACTTAGAGGAGACATATACAGTATGTGGAAAATAATGTTTTTTGCACCTTAAACCACAAAACACAATGCATTACGCCAAATACACAAAATAATGTTAATTTTGGCACCATCATATGACCCCTTTAATTTTAGCAGTCAATCAGTTAACCTAAACCAGCAATATTCTTTTAAAAAAATCTAACATAAAAATATATCAATTAGTAGATAGTAAATATTAAGAATACGTAAAAAAAGAGGAAATTACGTAAAAGGTAGACTATTTTTTTATGAATACCTCTAAATAAATTTAATACTTTTGAAAATAAATATTAAATGTTAAATAAATTATATTTTAAATATAGTTCTATTATTGAATATAATTTTGTTTCTAGAAAATGTATCTTAACACAATAAATACATAATCATGTAATAAAATATGTAAAATTAATGCATATAAAATATGCATTTTAAATGAAGGTGAATAAAAGTTATATAAATTGTATATTAAATATAATTCTAATTTAAAAATTTGTGTATGTACACACACACACACACACCTCTCTCTCATACACACCTATGTGTGTGTGTGTGTATATATATATATATATATATATGTATATGTGTG
>JAUCMT010000036.1:14509780-14522615 GCA_032357475.1 Enteromius thamalakanensis
TACGAGTGAGGTTGTACAAATTCGTACGAATTAGCCACCTTGTAAAATACGTACGAATTGCCGTGAGATCAGGTTGGAGACATAACGTCAATCTGCTGGTATGAAAACAGACAGCTTATAGTTACAACAAATCTAAAGTTAGATCATGTGTACTGATGCAGCGTCTAGACGTGTAGGAATCAATAGGATATACAAGTTTCACTGCCGACTACTTGATATTTGACTACATAGGACAAAGGTTTTAGGGTACCTTCATAGTGTCAAATGGCGTAATGTCTTACTGTACTTCCTGTTGTATATGGATACAGACGGCTAGTGGAGAAACAACTGAAAATGACAAAAGCCTAAATTAGATAGGGAGGAAAGAAAATCATTGACATGGGAGAGTTTATTTCTGCTGAACCAAATGATTGCGGTGGGTCAGATGTTGAAGGGCGTATCAACAAATTGATTTTCAACTTGGACTTTATGTACTTCTGTGACCTTGAGGAAACGTTAAGTCTGAGATGCAGGCTTTTATTCTGTTTTCCACTCTCAAGACTCATACGTTTATGCATTTTATAGATCTTCAAAGGTGTTTTTTGTGATTGAACATCACACTGCAATTTCAAGCCTACTATTACATCTCTAGCAGGCTGCAGACAAATGATGAGAAGTGTTAGAACAGTATAAATAAAAAAAAAAGAGCGAGGGGAGTGTGAAGATGTTAAGTCAAATAGATCTTTGGGAAAAACACATATCTACACATGGATACTGAAACTTTTTATTCAATTTTGTCCGCAAGACTGTCAAGCCTAGAACACAGATGCATTGTTCAGATTCACAGTGTTGCTGCAGCTTGAATCTGGGACAATAAACTGATAATGTGTCAGCTCCGAGCCTAGCCTTCAACCCACTCCAACGGTCCCATAAATACATACGTGATTGCCTGAGTTTTAACTACGGTGTATAATACTTGACCTTCAGGAGCACAGTTTCAATAGGCCATAGGGTAGAATGCGGTCTTTGATGACTGATAATCATATTTCATATTGAATGACTCCATATGGACATGTGAAGATGCAATCATGTTAACCAGAGGAAGGGAATGAGGGGTGGAAATTTTTTATCACGACTATTGCAAGGAAACGTAATAAATGTCAGCCAAAGCTTTTTAGAAATAAGATTCTCTTCAGTTACACTGCATTTTTATTTAAAAGAGTGCAGCTTTTAGCTGCGACTTGCACTTTAGGATTCGTATAAAACATCTTCAAAAATCTCACTGAATTACCGTCTCCGTGTTCAACGGAAACGATCTTCCGATGGGGAGGTGTGTAATGGGGTGACTGTGAAGGCAAATCCTTAGAAATGGGAACAAGCTCTTTTTGTGAAGGGCGTCATAAAGCTTTAAAATTACAGCTGGGACTTTCCATAATGAGTAAATGTGGCCTAATGTGATCAATTCAGAAAATGTGTATAATTTAATATATTATTTTATATTATATTACATTAAATTATAGATGTATTATTTTATTTAATATTGGCCAATATTTGTATTAATATATTATAATAAAAAATTTGATTGCCCTGATTGAATAGCTACTAGTTACCAACGTTCTTTATAAAAAATAAAAAAAAATCTTTTTACTTTTGGTTCCCATTAACTTTCCCCAAAAAATGGGAAAACCGGCAAACAGCCGATGCCTGTGAAGTACTTAGTACTTTAATAGTATTAAGTTGTCACATGTGTCTTTGAGCCTACAGTGTATTTAGTTGGTTTGGTGAGCATATATTTAGATTGGCGTCCTCTTTTCACTATATGCAGACGTTATATAACCAGACAACCTTTGCCTTAGTTTTATAGTATACTTAACTTGCGCCCACATATAGGCACACATACCAATATGGAGTGTTGAAATCACTTGAGTTGCGACAAATGTGGCTTTCCTGAGGATAATTGGCTGCATTAGGTTTTGTACTACGGAAACCAAAATGAATTTTTTGATGAACTGGCACTGTGCTCAACAGGACATTGTGAAAAGCAATGAAAAGAACACAAGGAGCTACATATGTACATAAAAGAAAGTCATAATTGTGTCTCCTGAAAGTCTTTTCATGTGGGAATAAAGTGAGCATCACGTGATCAAATCACAAAATGAGGGGAAATTAGTACAACACAATAGCGTCGGGGGAATGAAGGAGAAACTATCGACAAAAGCGCTCAATACATTATATTTCACTCCAGTACTCTCCTGCTTACTCAGTGATTACATAATGAAGGTCACTTAATTGTTTAGGTTCACTTCTACTGTAGAGTTCACCTCTAATGACAGACAGGAGCCGCTCACTTCATTTGATAGTTTAGTTAAACCTCAATTGGGTGATTTTATTATCAGAGCAGTCTAATGCATTTAAAGTACTTTAAAATAATGATTAGCACTTTTCCTCATGCTTAATACGTACTGTGTCAAATTAACTTTATTTAATTTAATTGTAGATGTGCAGAGGTGTACATAACCACCTGAAAATCAAACTAATTTAGGAAATTAAAGACATTCACTCAATTGGCCATCAAGAAAGTCATAGTTCAGTTAAGTGCATACAAAATCTAAAACCTAACCTTTAAGGGAAAAATAATTCTGCCCGCGTTTACTCACCCTCATGCCAATCCAAACCCAATTGCCAATTTTTTTTGGAATTATCTTCACAATGTTCCTTTTGAAACAAAACTTTACAGCTGTCAAGCTTTAAAAAATACACACAAATACAACATAGAAATATAATTACATTGTGAAATCATTTATATAGTAAACAATTCTTGCAAAATGTGAATTTGCAAAGGTTTTTTAGAAGTTGCATAAGGCTCTATTGAACAAAGTGCATCTTTAATGTTCATGTAAACAAACACTGATTTATTCTTATCTTACATACTGTATGTGACCCTGAACCACAAAACCAGTCATAAGATAAATGGGAATATTTGTAGCAGTAGCCAACAAAACGTTGTGTGGGTCAAAATTATCGATTTTAATGTTGTGCCAAAAATCATTAGGATATTAAGTAAAGATATTTTGTAATTTGTCTACCTTAAATAAATCAAAACTTGTGTTTAGTGATATGCATTGCAAAAAAAATTCATTTGGACAAATTTAAAGGCAATTTTTTTTCCTAACCTCAGATTTTCAAATAGTTCTGTCACAACCAAATAGGCTACGGTCTATCCTAACAAACCATACACCAATAGCTTATTTATTTAGATTTCAGATTATGAATCTCAGTTTCAGAAAATGTGACTGGTTTTGTGATCCAGGGTCACATGTTTAAATCACAAAACACACACACCTGTGTCATTCATACATAGTTTTAATTAACTAAACAGAGTGTAAACCGCATCTCTTAACCAAATCTTTTTCTTCTAAAAATGACTTTACACTTTTACATGACTTTATTTTTCCTTTTTTGAGCACAAGATACAGGGAATGTTGGTAACTGAACAGTGACATTTGCCTTCCGTTGTATGGACAAAACACTGCGACATTTCTCAAAATAACTTCCCTTCCATTAACTTTAATGTAACTAATATATGCAGTCTAATATTGTAATAATAACCTAACAGCTGTAAATTAACTGTAATTTACTCAATAAAGTACAATAATACAAATAAATAAACAGAATAAAACAAGACATCCGTATAAGAGTATGGAACAACCTGAATTTGAGTTTATTTTTTGATGAAAGGTGATAAAAAGGCAAGGAGGCACTAAGACCCAGAGGATAGCATCCTCTCTCAAACTAGAAGATCATGGTTATCAAAGCTGCAACTTTTGCATCAGAGCCCTATAAAAAGCAAGAACCCTGCGACCGCCTATCAGTGAACCCTATGAAAAATTGCCGCTGCTTGCGAGCAAAGTATCTACCTTTTAAAGATGACTCGGTTGTGGACGTGAAGCAAGAGGAGCACTGAAGGAGGATGCAGGGATGTTCTTACACAACTTTTGGGATGCTTTATTTTGTGCAGTTTTTGCAACATGTATGCCCGCGGCTGATTTGTATTTTACTTAAAACCCGAAATTTGAGAATTAGAATGAAGCAGAAAGGAATCTTTGCATGTCACAGAACGAAAACATCCACGAGCGTTTGTCTGCACCTGATGCTGGAGCTGACAGAAATCATGAAGCGCAGAAAATACTGCTTTATTCCCAAAATATGAAAACATATGTCTGCTGGGATGGAGCGCAGCGGTCATTTCAAACCAACACCTGGCCATTTCGAGGTTTTGAACGCCTCGAGCGGCACCAATGTGACTTTGACGCCTAAAACGGACGAAAAACAAGAAAGTTTCGCGTTCCAAGTCACCTTAGCGTCAGTTCTCGGTCTCATCACTCTTGCGACTATATTAAGCAATGCTTTTGTCATCGCCACTATTTCCCAGTCCAGAAAGCTTCAGACGCCGGCGAACTTCTTGATCGCGTCCCTGGCGGTCACGGACCTTCTGGTGTCGGTGCTCGTGATGCCCATCTGCGTGCTTTACACGGTCACACACGTGTGGTCGCTCGGGCAGGTTATCTGCGACATCTGGCTGTCCTCAGATATCACCTGTTGCACCGCGTCCATTCTTCACCTCTGCGTAATCGCCTTGGATCGATACTGGGCTATAACGGACGCGGTCGAGTATGCCAAGAAACGCACCCAAGCGCGCGCCGCGGGCATGGTGGCGACAGCCTGGATCATCGCCATCTCCATCTCCCTGCCGCCTTTCTTCTGGAGGCAGGTGAAGGCAGGGGAGCTGACCACCTGCTCGGTCAACACGGACCACATCTTCTACACCATCTACTCCACTTTTGGGGCTTTCTACATCCCTACGCTGCTGCTCATCGCCCTGTACGGGCGGATTTACGTGGAGGCGAGGAAGCGCATTTTAAAGCAGTCGCCTAAAAAAGCTGGGAAAAGACTCACTTCGGCACATCTGAGCACTAATTCTCCCGCTTCGGTGGCTTCGACTTCTCCTTTGCATTGTGGAAGGCAAGACCTGTGCTCGGACAGCGGATCTCTGGGCAGTGACAATCAAATTAGAGTAACTGTGTCCGATTCACTTCTGGAGAAAAAGAGAATCTCGGCTGCGCGGGAGAGGAAAGCCACTAAAACCCTGGGCGTTATTTTAGGAGCCTATATTGTGTGCTGGTTGCCGTTTTTCATTTACACACTGCTGGTTCCCCTCTGTCCATCCTGCTTTTATGCAGAACTCTTTGACTTTTTCAATTGGCTTGGCTATATCAACTCACTGATCAATCCAATAATATACACCATGTCGAATGATGACTTTAAAAAAGCTTTTCACAAACTCATAAGCTTTAGATGCTGTAGACGACAGTAAAATAGATTTAAAAAAGTATAATAATGGTCAGTCAGTCGGTCATTATCGCTGCGCTGTTGAATGATGGATCCTGATTGGTTGACAGACATCCTTAGGTGTTTATTGTTGTTCTGCACCTGCAGGGATTTGAAGCCGTTCCAGTTCATTACAGTCCCTTATCATTATTTCATGGGTTTTTTTTTACAGCATAAAATTTAAAAGCTGACAAACACACGACCAACAAATAAATGACAGACAGCAGGATCAAAATGACAAATCATTTCGATTTTGTCTAAACTAATTAATCTAATAGCCTCGCTGTTTGTAATTATGTTGCTGCCTATTAACATTGCAGACGCAGGTATAATCACAGGCGCGCTCCCTCCCTCTCGCTTTCTCTGTCACAAACACAACCTTGGTTACTCCAATAACTGCTTAGAAACAGCCCAAGCCTTAGTTACTAGTTAAAAACGCGACACTTTCGAGTTAACAGGACGAGAGAACCGAGTGTTTTGAAAGAGTCTGAGGTAAACGCATTAAAATACAAGGTGTCCATCGTGTAAGCGAAATGATTCACTTCAGATTCACGTCGTGGCGTGTGATGTGCAAAACTAACATGTGACTGCCCGCTGTTTAACTTATTAAACGCTTACTTTACCAGTGACAAGTTTACTTATATCATACGAATTCATAGGAAATTGCCATCTTGATCCAGATAATGACCGTCTGACTGCATGTTGTATCACCACTTGAAAAAAAATGAATGATTGAATACATAAATGCATAAGAAAAGAACATGTAAAAACTACCAAGTTGATATTCTATTAGTTTACTTGTAAAGACTACAAAGACAAAACATGAGCACAGATGAGAAACAGTGTTTCTAGATGAGCGGTCAGTCAGACTGACCAATCAGAATCAAACATGTAAGCCTCGTTTGACATGGTATACAGGCTTCTCTTTCAAAACTGAGCAGAATGTACAATGACTTTGGATTTCGTTATAGTGCTTTGACAGCTTGTGGTCAACCAGTCGTAATTAATAACGCAAACTGTGTAAAAAGCTTCATTGTCTTTATAAAATGTGCAATTCAATTGCTCTTATGTGATCACTGCCTATAGCTGCTGACTGATCCTTAACTTAATAAATAAGTTGGGTAATCCATTCGCTTGTGCTATCATCTAATACGTCTTTCGTCTTGTGTTACAGTTGATTAAACGGTGTGATATGTGTTTCTTGCAGCAGTGCATGCCTACCTTAAACTTAAACGATGAAAACAGGCCTACTGATGGTAAAGTATTGTACTTAAATCTATTATTGGTGTGGCTCTCCATGTCTAAGCTCCCAAAATGTGGCTGTTTTGGTGAGAAGTCCTTGTTTGCGGTGGGAATTTTTACTGAGGTCAAGTACTCACTATACAAACATCAGCAGTACAGCAAGAGTTCAAGTGCCTCGGGTGGAGATAAACTGGCCATACCAGAGGTCCTCAAGATGTGAATTGAGAGCTACTTCTAACCCGAATTCAGCTCTATACACTCATAAGTCATATTATCTGTCACTTGGCAGTATGAGAGATCACTGAGTAACTGAGAATGACACGTCTACGGCAGGAGGTGAGTAATACGTCAAATACGCACTAGAAAAGAGCTGAGGGGGAGATATCGACCTGTCAAGCCCATATGGAGGTGACAGGGAAAGATCACTGCAAAGTCGTAGCATGTCGTGAAAAGGCACGTTTGATATTTCCTACAATTCTGCTTTTTCACAATGAGCCTGTGTTTCCTTCAACCCCGTCTTTCTATGTGTAGTCAGGGTGGAAATTGATGCAGTTATCATGCCGCAAAACCTCCTACAGCAGCCAGTGAAATTGGGGCCATTTTTAAGCAGGGGACCAATGGACTAGAAACTGACATGAAAATCATCATGAAAATGGAAATCATGCTGATATTTCCACTGGTTTTTGGAGCGCAGACCCATTTAATGCCTGCGAATTTGATGTGAAGTGAGTTTTAAAGACCTAATTTTATACCATTACAGCATGAATGCTTAACACCATGCAATAAGTGTAAGCCGTCCTGTCAGAACCGCTTAACAGTGAATCACAAATTAGCTCTTAGAAAGCAACGGCGGTGGAAAAGCAAGCAACATGATGGCATAAATGTATTTTTTTTCTAACCATGTTGGTCTTTTTTGGAGTATGCTGATTAATGTGTTTTATCGTGAGTAGTATTAGCATAAAATGACTTGGAAAGGCTTGGAGGAGCTGTTAATTATTTGTTTGTTGGTTTAATTAATTTGATTTTAATCTTTCGTCTCAGCCATTTCTCTTCTGAACCCATTAAAAGTAGTAGATTTAATACTATGCAAAAAAAAAATCTTGCGTTTCTGTCATAAGTTATTGTTGTTATTAAATGTTTTTCTTTTATTGTTTTTTATTTAATATAATTCTAATTTAAATATTTGGTTATAGCACATGAATCATCTTAAATAAAGTTTTTTTTCCCCTACTTATCCTTAATGTCCTCTGTGAATGGAACATTAATCATGAGCAAACAGAGCAGCACTCATTTGCAGGCATATGATTACCACTTGTCTTTGATAACATATGACCTTGATATAATCAACATACAAATCACTCAGGCATATATTACAAACAAGGTCTGCATATACAGTATGCTTGGACGTGTGGTCTTACTTGAAAACATGCGGTATTACCGCAAGCAGTCATTAATCTTTAAAGTAATCTTCAAATGTTTTTTTTTAGATTTGTTGGACATTAACCCTAATCACATTCGCATTTCTAAAGGTTTCATTCATGGGAAATACTCTTCCTCACCTGCTGCTAAACACCAACTGTTTCTTCACAATTGAAAACACACCAATCTGCTTTGCAATTACACTTATTACACTTATTACCATATGCATCTCTGTAATGATGTTAACATGTTTTCATATCACATCATATTGTTCAAATTATTCTAATCTGGTTATGTCACTATCACTCATAAAGGGTCAAAATCTGTCACTGGGGCAGTACCTTTTAAGGTACATGTTTGTAACTAAAGGGTCCGTTTTGGTACCTTAAAGGTACATAGTAGTACTTCAAGTGGTAGGTAATAGGTACAAAAGTGTACCTTTTGAAAAGGTACTTCCCCAGTGACAGCTTTTGTACCTTTATTTCTGAGAGTGTATAACGCACAGTTAAAAGACATGTTTAAAAGATTGTTAAAAAGGATTATTTGCACACCCTCATATCATTCCAGTATGGCTCAACGGCACAATCTCATGAAAGAATTTAAATAATTTACAAGGTGGAAACTTCATATTAATTCGCATAATGATATTCATACTGAAATTGAACCCTAAAAAAAAGCTAAGAAATTAAACAGCTACCAATTTGTAGTTACAAACTGACATTATAATGCATTGGGATTTCTTTCTTTAATGGAAGACGTTTATCAGAATGTCCTGGCCGCTCTTTTTCATAAAGAAATGGATAATTAACTTCCCAAAACAACTGAAAAATGTATTAAAGATGCCCATTTGACTTGTGCACTACATTCCAAGATATCTGAAGCCTTGCAATAGCTTTGTGTGATGAACTGACTTATTAACTTAAAATATTGAGCAAAAACTACTTCAAATCTCCTTCACATTCACAAATGGTATCACCAGTTCTAATGACACCAAATGTAGTTTACAAACCAATTTCGGGAGGAAGTGTGTACGAAACTGCTATTACCAATCTATCAATCAGCACCGGCCCCATCAAAAGCCAATCCAGTCGCTATTTCTCCACTATAAATAATCCAGTTCCCTTCCGTATCTCGTTTTTTGCATTCCCTTCGCCTCTTCTTCTCCACCGTTTGCTCCTACCACTGGGGGCACGCAGGGTTCGAGCCAAACTCTACCCCGCTACTAGGGCTCGGGGTTCACCAAACTCCCGGCTCACCCCAGACAGCACGCCAAACATGCTTATTTATTATCACTGAGGAAGTGCGAACTCATGAAACCTTAAATGTATATTTGGTTTCTTTCAAATTCTTCAAAGCTATCATGTATAGTTTGCAAAGAAGAATATATTTTTAGAGTTATTACACTGATAAGAGTAAATTACAACAACTTTGTTATTTTGTGGTGAACTGTCTTTAAAAAAACATATCGCTCTCCGTACGTCATGCTATCTGCTCATGCACATAGATCACGTCTGTACATCAATCATGTGTCATGCCTATCAGGGTTTTTCTTTTCTCCTGAGAACATTTGCATACGCAGAGTATACACTTATGGTTCATGAAGTTCAACATCCAGATATAGTTCACAAGAAAGGTTGTACAATGCACCAGCAGGAAACCAGCGCACTGCATTTACACATAAAATCAATGTTGAAGATGAGCCTTTGCAAAATACTAGGCTGTACAGCTCATTTTCTGTTAGCTGAGGCAATATTAATGCCAAAAAGCCTTATTTTTCTTCTTTAAATGCCAATCCTTGAGATTGACAGACACCTATGTTTACTTGACTGGACTGGCTTATTATCAGCCTTATACTATTCTACCGCTTTATATATTTGCTGCGCCTCGCATTGCATTATTCACCTCAGGATTATTAATTTTACAAAATGAAGTATGGAAATACATTTAGTATGCTGAAAAACAAGACCTTACGTCAGGAAACATTTAGGAATTTGTCTTACGAAGGCTATCCAGGTAATGAGTTTAGCACAGGCCATTAATCCATTATATTTCTACAGTACATGGTCCATAACAGACAGCAATCATCAGTTCAGTAAATTTCAAGACAAAAAGTGATTAATTCTGATCCAAACACTCGCTCGGATTCAGAGGAAACAGACCTCTCTGACAGAGGTCTTCATCTTGACGTCTGACATTCATACGCTTAAGGGAGGAAGTCCGCTCTGTGGCGTTGGCATCTTTGAAGCGGCGCGTCGTGAATGCCACGTTATTCAAGTGCTTTTAATGACAATTCCACTTTTAAGCATTCAGCACAGCATGCATCTTATCTTTCTCGAGGATATTTTGACATTTCAAATGGCACAATCTTGTCTCAAAGAAGCAGAGACGTCGCAAATAATGCGTTATATAATCTGCGCGAGCCTGTCTGCCGTCTCTCTGTTTAGAGAGATTTTAAAGTTGTTTTGGCTCTATTAACGAATGAGCTCTTTTTATGCCATGCCATTAATTAACAGTTGAAGACACAATACAGAAAAAGCACATAAGAGATCAAATCTGCTGGGGAAAATACTCACATTGAAAGTCAACATGACGGGTAAATTAATATCTGTGCTTCATTTACAAACATTTACATATGAAAAGTAGAGGTCATCCTTATAATCACGCGTTAATCCCTTCACATCGGCGTCAGCGATTCTGATGTGCTTGTGTCAATGCATATCAAAGAGACTCAACTTTCAACGTGGTTAGCATAACTGAATAGATCAAATGTGAAATGGCTGCCCAAGCTGTAACAACCATAGCAATTTTTTTGTGTTCAGACGTTGATTCGTAAAGGATAGTTCCGAATATAAGGCTACGTTCACACAGCAGCAGAATACGGTTGTCAACACTGTATTTGGGATTGACAGCCGTATTTTCTTTTTCAGGTGTGAGTCTCGTTCACACAGCAGCTTTCAGTTGTGCTTAGAATTCTGTCTGTATGAACGTGCAACTGGAGTCAAGCCCGTATTTCTTACCAGTAACCATAGCGACAGTGACCGAAGTAATAACATGTCTAACACGGTAATGCCAAATCGAGCCGCAAGTTCTTCATAAACCGACAGCAGCTTTTAAATGTGGTTAAAGAGCGGGGCATTTAAATCGTGTGGTGCGCGCAGAACACAAAACTGAAGGGAGCGGCTCTGGTGGAAGACTGACTGGGTCTAAAACTTTCAGTAATGCACAGCTTATTGCTCCGTCACTGTAAATTACTGAAAACACACATGAAAACACGTAACACAAAGCAGACACAGCATTCTCTCTCTCAAATTCACTCATCAAATTATTCCAAACCTGCAGGAATATCTTTTTTATCCGTTGAACGTAAAAGAAAATATTTTGAAGAATGTTAGTTACCAAAAAGTTGCTGGTAGTCGTTGACTTTCATAGTAGGCCTATGGGGGGAAAAATACAGTGAAAGTCAATGGCTACCGGCAACTGTTTGGTAACTTACCTTAAGTCATACAGGTTTAGAATTCTATAGATTTTGGGGGGGAACTATCCCTTTAAAACTTTTGGACCCCAGCAAGCATTCTGCAATAATGACATGAAACAACATTGACATCAAGTTATGATAAATGGGATGACATTTAATGGCAGATGTTGGATGTCATCAAAGTAGATGTGGTCCATTTTGCAACTTATCTAAAAAGATTATTTTTCTTCAGCAGGGTTATTTGTTACATAAATCTGTGAAATAAAAATGTCTATACTTGCATTGTATGGCAGGACACAGTCCCCTAATGCATCTCAATAATTGTAAAAGCATCTGCAAATCATGTCCATAGGGATATTGTGTTTTCTCTTATCAGAACAAATGATGTGACATCCATAAATTCATAACCACATATATAATGTCTCGCAGATTTGTAACATGCTCATTTATGGAAAGCTAGGTTTTTGGTCTACCTTAGGAAGCAAGTAGTACCAGGGGAAATATATTCCTCCATTAAACTTATGATGTGTCGTGGTTTTCAGTGCTGCAACACAACCAGGAACAGAGCTGCTATTCCCGAGAGGGCTGACTCTTATGCAGGGGTGTAAAGTACTTGAGTAATTGCACTTCATTTCTATACTTTTACATTAAGGCATTTAGCAGATGCTCTTATGCAGAGCGACTTGCAAAAGTGCTTTAGCGTCACATATGAGACCATTGTTATCAACCGATGGCAAGCAAACAATTTGGAATGCTATTAGCTAGATAAGAACTGCTTCCTGGACAAACACATACAAGCACTATTAGAATAATAACCCTGTATGTTTTCAGGGAATTTATACTTTTAAGAAAGGGGTGAGTACATTTTTATGATTTTTTTTATTTGAAAGAAATTAAAACTTTTATTCAGCTAGGATGTGTTAAATTGATAAGAAGTGATGGCAAAGATTTATACTGTGAAAAAAGATTCAAATGCTGTTCTTTTATTCATCAAAGAATCCTGAAAAAAAAGTATACAGTATGCCATGACAACCTTGCCAACATTGATAATTCGAATAATAAATCAACGCATTAGAATGATTTCTGAGGGATCACTTCAGACTGGATATTAAAATAGAATCCTATGATTTTATTTATTTTTAAATCAAATAAATGCATCCTTGATGAACCTAAGAAACATCTTTAAAAATATATTAAATCTTACTTTTTCCAAACTGTAGAGTGTACACACACAAATATATACTGTATATATATATATATATATATATATATATATATATATATATATATATACACACTCAACAAAAACATAAACGCAACACCTTTGTTTCT
>JAUCMT010000036.1:14526910-14551400 GCA_032357475.1 Enteromius thamalakanensis
TCAGCTCGCTTGGAACCTCGCCGGAGGTGGTACGAAAAAAAGTACCTGGAAGCCGGTACAGGTACAACTTTTACACAATGGAAAACCAAACAGAGCCGGGCCGAGCCGAGCCGAGTCGAGCCGAGGCGAGCTGGTACTGTGTAGTGGAAAAGCGCCATTTGAAAGATCTCAAATGCAAAAATGAACGGATCATATGTATATCACGCAGAATGGGGTAAAATAATGAGAACTGTATCAAGGGATTATGACAGTGACAATTCAGTCAGTCACTGTCATCCATCAATATAAAGCTCTGTCAGAGGACACACAGAGGAGAGTGTTCTGTCGCAGGAGAGATGTGCTGACTCCAGGCAGATGCACGGACAGTCACTCACTCCAGGTTAATTGAAGTTCACCCTTTTGATTGGTCAGTGATGGAACTCATTAGCATAGGTGAGAAGGTCAGCCGGCTTTGCATTTGAGCTCATTTTTACCGCTCTTAATAGAATCAGGCTTCCAAAGACAATTAAAGGCAGAAAGGTCGGCTGACTGATTTTCCTGACTTTCTTGCGTTAAGTTTGTTCGGTACTCTATCCCTGCTCTCCTCATGCCATCAAGACAGATGAATTAACTCCACTGTTAGATGGGTGAATTCAAAAAACGCATTGCAGAGATCTGTCATTGAGCTGAGGTTATTAGTCAGAATAGGATTTTCCTCTGATTCTGTTTTAAACACAGAAAATGAAAGCAGCTGGTCGGGGTGTCCTGAATGTTCAATGAGGTCCAACTGTCTAATAAGTCACAAACCATATTGGAAATCTGCTGTCTAATTTAAAAATTAAATGGATTTCAAAAATCTGGTTTAAACCAGGAAATAAGCTGAAAGGCTTTTCAAAATCTTGAAATATCACGACATAAAAATAAAAAATTAATAATTAAGATTTTGTAGAAGTCACCAATCAAATAATCAATAGGTACATTAACATTGATTTATTGTTCTAACTTCCACTGAAGATTTTAGACTGTTCTCAAAATTATTTCAGAACATCGGGTTTTACACATTAACTTGGGAAGATCATAGTGTTAATAGAAAAAGTATGTTAATTGATCAACAATGTGCAGTAGAAAATCTGAAATTTTGAAAAACAAAAAGAATACAAAAATACATATTCATTAGTGGTCTTTTGGATCACATTCTGATGGAAAAATAATGTTTGCACAAGAATTATAATCTATTCCTTAAAAAAAAATTATTAACAGTAAAGAAAAATGTACAATGGTTACCAAAGCTTCACTGTAGTGATGGTGGGTAAGGTACACTATAAAAATCACCCATTGTTTCCCTGTATGGTTATTTAAAGGCTCTCTAACAGTCACTTAGTTTAGTAAGGCAAAGAATAAAAAAGCACAATAAAAGTCTGTTTTTCCTAAAGGTAATTTCATTTTCAATCTTTTTGCCCCCAAGGCCCTCTCAAAGGAAATATTCCACGTCCTCCAGACAGAAATGAGACTTTCTGACCTCAGAAAAGCATAAAAGTGAATCAAAATGGCTTTTGCCATTGTAGTAAATTAGGGCTGAAACGATTCCTCGAGTAACTCGAATAACTCGATTCCAAAAAATTCTCGAGGCAAAGGATCCTCTATTAATTAATTTTAAAGTTCATGTCACATTTTTTCGCAATGATTTTTGCATTACTGAGACGTTTTTTTTTATTTGAGGGTGCAAGCGCGGACTAGTGTGGGCTGCGTAACAATGGTGATAAACACAGACCAAATGAACAGGAGAAAACAACAAAAATGTCCTACTCAGAGACCGGAGGTGGACTGTCACACGACACCAGGTAAATGAATGGGATAAACCACAACAGTCAGTGCAACACTGCAAGACAGATGTGGAGGGAACACCGACAGCGAGAGCGTCAAAGTGGCCGGAATTCATTATTTCTAAATGTAAGCTGGCAGCGAGGGGCGGTGCATCATGTACAGGCGAGAGCGTCGAGAGCGAATTTTGACACACTCAGCGGTGTGAATGCACAGCTACACTATACCGGGTTATTTATCAGCTTATATCATGGCTACTTATCAAAGGATGAGTTTACAGTCAATAACGTTGTGCATGGCTTTTATGATTGAACATACATAATACTACGTAATAAAAAAAAAACATGACTTGGATGAATACTTGACACTTTAGTTTAAATACTGAAAGTTGAATAAATTGTTGTAATCCTGTCCCTAAGTCTAATGTGCTCAGTACAACATGTGTGGTCATTTTAGTTTGATTGCAATGAACAGGGTTTATAAATGCACACCAATTAACTTACTGTATGATAATAATAATATTTTACCTAATATTTTAATATTAATATTAAACATTTTATAAATATAATCAATAAATAAAATGTATTTTTTCCCCCAGAAAAGTGACCAATTAGTTGTTCATTTTAAGAGATCTCTCTTATTTTCTCTTGCATATTTAATATTGCTCTTTAATAAAGCAAAAATGTTTTATCCGATTACTCGATTATTCAATGACATTTTCTGTAGAATACTCGATCACTAAAATATTGGATAGCTGCAGCCCTATAGTAAATTCCCATTCATAGCAAACATAAGAGAGTGGAGTGACATCTCTAAAACGCTTCTACATAGCACAGTTTGACAAAGGCACTGAATAGCACTTAACATTTAACATCTTTTTTAGAGTGTAGTTACAGTTAATCTACTGGTAATTCAGTTTTAATAGGCTACATATGAAAAATAGCAGATGCATTATTACTTTACACTGTTTGTAAAGTTCATTTTAACTAATGTTTCTCAACACACTGTACAGCTGAGCAACAATCCTTGAATCCTTAAATTTAGTCACAATAACCCAAAAGGAAACAAAAAATTAATTCTGACTGTGATATGACTTTTTGTTTATAAAATAAACATTTTATGGTCACAAAGAATTGCGTTAACAAGTGTTAACAATAACTGGTAGAAAACCAGTTTTACCATGGTACATTTTAATATTTTGTTACCTAGATGTTACAAATACAGCTTATTAAAAACTATTATGTTTCTAGATTTATTTGATGCTTTTTTTATTTAACATATCCTACATAAATAAAATTAATAAAAGTTGTTGTAGTAGTAATAGTCCGAGTCATTCATTTTTTTCTTTCAAATGTTATGTCCCCATATAAATATAAAGCCACACTTCAAGTTGAAGTGCAGAAGAGAGTTGTTTTTTTTCCCCCTTTTCTATTTTTTTAGGCCACCGGCGAAATGAGCAGCTTTATTCAAAGCCCTAACTAGGTAAAAAATAATTAAAATTCTCATTTCCAGAGGGGTTTCTGCTGGTTACAAACGGCCACCAGCCTGTTCTCATTATCTCTTGAAAGTTGGAAGTTCAACGTGCACGGTCCAGCGCTGTGGAAGGTCTTGAATGGATTTTGAGCTGCGGAGACTTATTTATGGCTGTGAAATTTAATAAGCAGGGTGTGTGTAATCCTCTTCCCAGCTCAAGCAGTAGGCCTAGGGACTAACATGCACCACAAGGGTACGACAACACACGCTCAGTACACAGATCTGGCCCCATGATCAGAGAAAGGGCAGAGCTTGCTGTCCCAAACAGGGGGAGTAGAATACAGCGTTTCGCCTTGGCAGCCACAAAAGCTGGCAGAGGGCTGAGAAACTTGTATTGAGTGGGCCAGACTGAGAGAGACGGGCGTCGGGCGCACTGGAAATAAGCAATAGTGGAAATAGTTGAGTGGCTTGTGACCGAAGCAAGGAGGCTAGCAGATGCTGGTCCAGAAGGCTACTAACAGGATGAGGATAGTCCACCACGTGGGCCCACAGGGATTAGGAGTCAGAGAGAGGTAAACAGATTAATCCAGAAAAAGAGGCAGCGTTTTTAACCTCATCACTCCCCTTACGCCCTGCTGAGCATCTTCCACCCACTCGCACGCTTTAGACCAAGTGTGTGCCCAAGAATCAGCACTATCTGTTAGGAATACCACCCGACCTACAGTAGTGCCCACAAACAGCCCCGTCCATGGATGCCTGGACACAGAGTCGATGGAAATTAACTCTTTCACTTTCAGACGTGAGTTAAGTCAATACGGGCTGTCTTTTTTGTTGATTTCCAAATGAGCGACTTTACATCCAAAAGGAAATAATCTACTGCAACATGCCATTGAAAACAGGATTATTCCTCATTCTGTTCTTGTTTACCCTCCAAGCCACTAGAATCAAAGGTAAGCCGGTGTTTGAACGCCATTCCGATGCTGTTTTATTTAAACAAAGTCTTATAATTGAGCAAAAGCAGGACTTCTGGTAACGCCTCAGAGCGACTGCAGCCTGTGCGATTCCTCACACAATAGCATCTTTCCGCCCTCGGTAATCGAATGAGCTTTTAAATATTTTAGGAGCCAATTTTCTAGGACATAAAAGAAACGGAAAGATTTTTCTTATGCAAAACAAAGCCTGATGACAAATCATTTGATAACATTTTTGTGGCAAGCACACCATTAGTGCATCTTTTTGCTGGAAAAGCACGTTTCGCTTACATTTCATGCGAGTTCTGAATGCCTCTAGTCTGGCTACAGCGTTCAGAAGCTCCATTCATTAGCAGAGAGAAACAAAAGGCATTCTGTTTGTGGCCGTGTGGAACGCTAATCTTTTCTGGCTTGTAGCTTTGCTGTGGGGCCTCGCTCATCGCTTCAGAAGTACAGCTCAATTAGCATCGCCGCCCCTCATGTCTGCACATGTGCTCGTTGGGCTCACTGACAGTAGCGGGACACATGATCGAATCAGTCACCCTGGTTTATCTGTGAGAAATTGCACAACTGGCCCTACATCTGCTCATTTGTTAATTAACAGATGTGGTCAGGTGTTTTGTGACCTAGAAACACATTGTTGGGACCTCTTTATCTCTCAGCGATGAGCTCACTGTCTTCCACTGCAAACATCTCTAAATAGGGCCACATGTGGCACTAGAACATGGCGTCTTTTGTGTGTGATCAAAATAATTAGACTGAAGGTCCAATCTGTTTTGACACCAGGGTTTCAGAAGAACTGCAACAATGGTGTAATTGTTATAAAATCAATAATGAAGTAGTCTGAATAAATCTATAGTAAATGACTGACCACACTCAGTTATAATGCAGGTATTAGTAGAACTCCAAAAAAAGTTCCTATATATGCAGCTTGTGATTGAAATTAACAGTAAAACTCAGACTTTTATATGTTTTTCACACAAATTATGATTACAAAACTTTTTTTTGTGCAGTTCCCTGCTAAATAATAGGCTATGACATCAAAACACTTTTTACCATAGCTTGGGATTTGCAAACATGGTCGTATCACATTACCAACTCCATATGAACGACTTTTCTGCTGTAGTAAACTTGCTTGGTAGCGTACCTGGTACGGCACTGCACTAGTAACCTTTTCAGTCATTTACATTCAATCACTAGACATTTGACTTTTCAAAGAGTTGCGACGGAGACACATAATTTCCTTTTGAAGAAATATCACCACAGGCATATTTTTGAGTCTGAGTTGAGATTGTTAGCTACTGAATGCAGTTGTTTTGTCAGTATCTAAATTCGTTCAGCCCAGGCTATTTTATGCCATTTAAGTACTGGTGTAGTTACTGGTTATGCAATTAACCAGAGGATAAGCCTGGTCAGCAAAGGACATCAGCATCTAAAACGCAAAATAAACATGACTAGCCATGACGAGAAATCTACTCATGTACACAACCATGTTTTAGGAAGTCCTGTCTTAAGGTGGTCTGATCACATGTTTTATGAGATTCTGTTAAGCAGGATTACTCATTTGGCTTTAAAAGTTAGCGTTAAAAACAAAGGTATGCATTTAGCCTTCATTGTAGCTGCGCTTATATACTGTAGCTATCGCTACTACTTGGCTACTAACTAAGCTTAAGCTAATCTGCAAATTGTGAATAAAGGTCCGGTGAAGTCTGAGGGACCCCCGCACTGAGCCAGGCTTAATGTTTTAAGAAGCTCTCTGAAGTTTACCAGCTGGTCACACAACACTCCATTTTGAAAACATTTAGCCCATTTTAATGGAGGCCCTGTAGCCTACTTTTTGAATAACTTGATGGTTGACTTGAAAAAGACCTAATATGATCTTTAAATTTCTCAAGAGACTTTGAAGTGGCTCAGATCTTACGTGGAGGGGACACACAATTTCTCTGTTTTTAATGGATCTGTGAGTGTCGCAACTAAGAGGAAATTATAAAGATTACACCATAACAGCTGAAGAGCCAAGTTATTAAACTAGTCAGAACTGTTGTCATTTGAAGTAAAAACATCCAGATGTACTTTGATATGAGCTATTAACTATATAATTGTTTGATGCTTCATTACTGAAGTAATTAAATGCATCGCTGTCATTTTGCAGTGCATATGTTCACTATGACAATGACATGAACTGAAGTTAATGAAGTAAAACACCAGCTGTAAGTCAATTACGCCAATGACCCCATGTGCTGGTTAACTCTAACAGCCATCTCTGGCCACAAACGATTAGGTAACAGGTCAAAAGGTGGGTCATCTTGAGTATAAATAGTCTTAGATGTCAGAATGGGTTAGTTTTAGGGTCTAAAGTAAAAAGAAAAACTTTTAATAACACATGACGTAAAATTTAACTTCTGTAATTGATCATTTAAAGGGCTAGTTCATGCAAAAAGAAAGAAAGAAATGTGATTTCCTGACCTACTGATTTTTTCTTCTTCTGTGGACCACAAAAGGAGCCGTTTTAAAAAATGTCTCAATGCTTTTTTTTTTTTTTTTTTAGAATAACCTCACTGATTGTCATTATATGGACAAAAACAGTTTAGTTATCCTAATTGTTGACATTAATTCGAGTTAAACTCAAAATATTGAATAACACTTTGAATAAATGGAAAACTTTGATATGGGGCAGTTTCCTGAACAGGGTTTAAGACTAGTCCTAGATTAAAATAAATGTTAAGAGCTGTCTAAAATGAAAAAAGCTTGCACTGACGTACCTTAAAATACATTACTGCCTTAATACCTGTCTGTGAAACCGTCCCATAATGTCTACTTTTATAAGCATGACGTTTTCAATTTTAATAATCTTGAAAACTTTCTTTTAGCTTGGTCTTTATGTAAAAATCCTGTGATTTTAATCAAACACAATTAAGATTACCACAACTAGAGAGCAGAGAACTCTTATCTGGTGAATGCGCTTAACATCTGCCGGGATGGTGTTATAACCGACTGCTTGACTCAGGCCTAATCCAATTAAATGTTCATTCAGCATACTAATCATAGACTTAAAGGGTTTCAAACGGTCTCTGAGCGAGAGTAATTACATGAAGTGTAATTATATGATCCATCGGCTTACTTTTTCTCAGGTAAAGTCGATCCTGCTCTTCTGAAACAATGAACGTGCGCTGTTGTTGTGACATTTGCAGAACCCACTGCAGACGACTTGATTCTCAGGATCAGAAATGTGAAGTACAGGCACTTCCTGGAGACTCCACAGCCAATGAAACAGTTGACAGATGGCAGAGATTCACTTTCTCTAGATGCGCATCGAGCAAAGAGATCAGCGCTGTTTAATACGGGGGTGAAAGTGTGTCCTCAGGAGAGCATAGCGGAGGTCATCACCAGCCATAAAGCCTACTACAAACTAAGAGGTAGGACAACATCTACCTCTAAAGACCACAAGGGACGGAGCCTTGAGCATCAGTGCCAAATTTGGCAACAACACCTCAGATCCTCATAAATCATAATTAACTTCCCAATCATTCGAAGCCTTCTGAGAGATGAAGGATCATGCCAAGCCAAAAAAGAAGTAGCTCAGAGCCAAGTGTAGATAAAAGTAGCATACTTTTTTAGCTTTACCTTCTTTGAGTCTTATATTATGGATTTTTCTTTTTCTATATGTGGTAAAAAAAATAAAAATAAAAAATAAATAAATATCATTAAAAAGGAAAATATTATAATTTCTTTTTTAAAATCTAAGAAAGTGACAATAACGACATTTGTAATGTTATAAAAAATCTATTTTAATTAAATGCAGTTATTTTTAAAAAATAAAAAATAAAATAAAAAATACTGTAAGTACCAAAGCAGAATGAATTATGATGGATCATGTCACAATAAAGACTGAAGTAATTGCTGCTTAAAAATATAAAAAGTTACCAAAGTCACCAAAAGTTTACCAAATACAGTAAACGCATCTCAGACTTGTGCAATAAGTGTAAGCATTATATATGAGCCTGTTTAACAACATTAAACAAAATAAAAAATGGCATTTGAGAGAGTGGGTTTTGGGATGAAGTGTCTCTTTAAAGACCTATTTCTACCTGATCTGATCCTTAAAATGGCTTACACTGGTATATCATAATGCTGCCAGGCTGATTCTGTCATATTAAATATTATTTTTGGCTTGAATAAAACCAATTAATTTAGATAATGCCACATGAAGCACTTTTTTGGTGTCACCTGACAAAATATTTTTACACTGAAGCAGATAGCATGATATTAAATTACTGTTACAAACAAGGTGAAGCACATTTAGCTGTCAGATGCAGTTAAGATACACTCTTAATTAAATGTCCATAATAACCGAGATAGAGGCAGCAAATGACTGCATACTAAACACTATTAAGTATGTTACACCTCTGTCAGTGGTGCAGATAATTAATTTTAAGTGTCCCGGCGTGTTTTATCAGGTCTCCCAATTCTCAATTCTCTATTCCCTTTTCTAAACAATTCTCATGATATTTAACAGTTTGTCAAGAAGCTGTGTGGGAGGCCTTCCGGATCTTTCTTGACAGAGTTCCTGACACCATGGAGTACCAGCAGTGGGTGTACGCCTGTCAGAGAGACTCGCTTTGCATGGAGGATCTGGCCCGAAATTTTAGTAGCACACAGGAGCATCTTGACATGGTAGCCAGTGTGAGTAGCTGCTTGTGTCCATTGCCAATTCAGTCCATTCTTCTTGCCAATACAGCCTAAATGTGCCAATATTATTCAATTGAAAAAGGCTTCATCGTAATTTCTCAATCGTTTACAGAGAGTGAACGCTCAAGATGAACAGAAGAGGTAAGGACCCCAAAAATTTATCTTCTTGTTATCAGTATTCACAGTATGGCGACTGACTTGTCTTCATTTTGGGCTCGAACCCTTCAGAATATCTAAAATGAGGTCACCGGACTAGTGGGAGATGAGAAAATCTCAGCCTGTCCTTTAAAAAACAAAGTTTGTTCATATTTGGTGGCCTAGCTAAACACTGCTCTCTGACCTGATCCACTTTAATAAGAGGGATCTGTGCCCAGACATATTACGCTTGGGTGTTAGAGCCACACAAACATACCCGGTCTTATATGCAGTCAACCCCTTTATCGGGGACAATGAATTTTATTGCATATGTCATTCTTGGATTGATCCGTCCCTTCTCAACATGTTTTCAATTATTTGTAGGGCTCTCGCACCTGGACCAGGCGAGAAATGTAAGTCCTCACTAACCGGATGAGAACGAAATACTGGTTGATCTTATAAAAACGGGACTGATTGATGGCTTTTTATGATTCAGGTTCAAAGAGTCCTGCGGAGCTTTTCATCATGGAATCTGACAGCGTACGGCCACTAACTCGTGCTTTTTAGAATATGCACTTAACATACTGATGAAGTTAGAAACAAACAAATTGGCTATTCTCTGATCTGATAGGAAACTGGGGCACCAGATGTTGTCCCTCAGAGGCTGGTAGAGCACATTGTGGAGTTCAGTATGACTATAGTAGACCCCGCACTACTGAGGGATCCAAGCAGCCCGCGATATGAAGACTTCATTCGCAATCTTCATGAGAAGGTTAGGTGAAATCAACTATTAAGCATATGCCATTTTACACAGATCAAGCTGTTTCACTACTAACACACAAATTACATCTCACCTGAACCTGTGTGTTGATGTTGAGCTCACAGAAGGTGCAATACTAAGGCAGGAACATTGACAATATAAGCAGGAATGTGGTTATGAAAGCTGATAAAAGAAATACATTTTTGCGTGATAACTGTAATAAAACGAAATGAAATGCATTTGTGTTAAGAACATTCTAGAGAACAAGTGGGGAAGAAACACAAATTACTACAGTGGGTTTGAAAAGTAGCTTAAAGTAAAAGATCAAAAAACAGGACAGCCAAACAAGAATTGGGTAATTACAAAAGCCGGCATAAGATTAGTTAAAATAAGACCCGAGCCGCAGCACATGATTTTAGCAGCATGTTGGACAATCCAAAATATGAGGTTATGTAACCAACTGTGCATAATTGCTTTAATGAAGTTATTACATATAAGCCTAAATATGTTCATTTATACATTTGCAGATGCTGCATGTGTTGGACAAACTTCCAGGGTTTAAAGAGATTCGGGTGCTGGGATTTCAGTAAGTTGATGCTGGAACTGTGGAATTCACCAAAATATTACAGTCCATTGAACTTGAAATTTGTATTTTTGGATGGGTAATTCTCTCACAGGGGCAACTTGGGGTAAGTATTTGAAGAAATACCATTATGCTTTGTTGTACTGTAGACTGTGTAACACAACATGCTTGCTTACTACCTTAAGATCTTATGATATTAGCTTTTGGGGAAATTGTAATATTTAACCCTCATGTACTGTTAAGAATGGATTTACATTCACATCATTTGCATGTGAAAATTTATTTATATATATATATATATATATATAGGCCAAAGAGAAGTATGATTTTTGAGCTGTTAAAATGGCCGTGGGGTCCTTCAGCCCCAATGAGAACATGAGGGCTAAGACAGACAATCAGGTTAATGCAAGTCCATGCAAACATCATGCAAACCAATTCCCTTCATAACATTGGTCAGCCCTGAAGGTGCTGCAGCAAGTTATGCTGTAGTGTTTGAGACTGATGGGACACGGGCCATAGGTGACACAGACTCCATGGATGAATATGGCATAAAGGGAGTCCTAGAGGACATGGTGGTGAAGGCGCTAAGTGAGGACACATCACTTCCTGTGGACGTGGTTTCCCTTACTTTCGAACCAGGTACACAAAATCAATACAATCAATATAAGAGCTCTAGACAGACTGCAAGTATTTAACCTTACCTGACCTGATTCTCCCTCTTTAGCAGCAGGCAAGCAGGAGAACATGAGATCCAGTACTGAAATCAGCAAAGAATCAAGATTTTTACCTGGGGAAATGAGTACACAGTCCACAAAAGTGAACTCAGAGGACATTACAGCGCCTTCTGGGAGTGTGGGCATATCTTTTGAAGATCTGGGCCCCAACAGGACAGAAAGAAGTGATATACAGAATTTTCCTGATATATCATCCCAAGATCCCATGCAACCAGTAGCCACTGAGCTAATTAACAGCTCCCATCTTGAGAGTTCAAAGACGGCAACTCTAACCACTGAAGTCACTTCAACAACCGAAGGCAAGTCTTTCATATTTGTAGTGAGTAGTGTAGCACAGCACTTGCCTCCAAATAAAGACACTTAAGTTAGGCAGACTAAAAAAATGAAAGAATTGTAATTTTGCATTAGATGCATTTTCAAAGACACCCTCTGAAACCGGTTCTTTGTTTTCAA
Organism: Enteromius thamalakanensis; assembly: GCA_032357475.1. Taxonomy (NCBI): domain Eukaryota; kingdom Metazoa; phylum Chordata; class Actinopteri; order Cypriniformes; family Cyprinidae; genus Enteromius; species Enteromius thamalakanensis. Next base: position 14,538,509 of record JAUCMT010000036.1, read on the forward strand.
GGCTTGCCAAGAACCACTACAGTGGATTACCTATCAAAGTGGTCGAAAGTCAAAGAGGATGCGGGAAATGAGATTGTTGCCACAGCTGCACCACTGGACTTGGAGTCTTTTGAAGTAGCAAAAGCTTCTTTTTCAACTCCACCTGAATTGGATTTTGATATAACACCAGAGGCTACTTCTGCAGCGGCAACATCATCAATCTTGACAACACTAACCCCTACAGAACGAGCTCAAGATGCTATATTTCATGAAGATGACACAATTGGCCCATCTGAACCTTTAGAGACCTCTACCAAAGGTCTTTCTTCATATCCTAAAGGTCCAGTTGAGTCGCCCACTTCAATTGACCTTAGTGACCATGTAGAGTCTCCATCTGTTGGTGCCACCGTAGACACACTCCATCAAAAGGTGCCTCCACTTGGACTTACCACTCCAGAACCAATTCCCTCTGAGCTAACACCCACAGAAGACCTCATTTCACACCTGACCCCGGACAATTTCCTGGATGAAGAGGGACAGACTCTCGGAACAGAGTTACCTCCCCCACATAAAGGAGGTACAGATATTGACAGAAATGTAGAACAGGCCGATGAGGAGGACGATACTCTGGACTCTGGGAGTGGATTTCCTTCAGAGGTCGACGAGAATCCACAATCCTCAGCTCGTCCGCTAGGTTACGTTACCACTCCTTCCATGATGGCTTCAAACCAGGCCAAAGAGCTAGTGGTGTTTTTTAGTTTACGTGTGACTAATATGATGTTTTCGGAGGATCTTTTCAACAAGAGTTCCCCCGAGTACAAATCACTGGAGAACACGTTTCTTGAACTGGTAGGTAAACATACTTTTGTTTTTGACTTCATCTTGCTGCATGCCTTCCTATCCTCCATTTGTTGTTAGCTTTACTTGTTTCTTCATGTGTCGCAGTGCATGCTGGGAAAACGTAATAGATTAAGTGTGTCGTTTGTCTGCAGGGATATGACAGATGGCATTCAAGAACAGTGTTGTTCGAAATGTAATATACGTTTTTCTATAAAGCCTTTGTATAAAGGCTTTAGGTGACTGACAGAAAAGTGAATTACATTTCCGTACTTTTTGCACAAGGATCTTTATGTTGTCCCTTCAAATGTTTTCCTTTGAACTTTGTTTACCTTACATTTCAGTTTAGACAGAAAAACATTGAATGAAACCCTGTACGGCCATTTCAATATCAGTTCAACCATAGATGTAAGGCCACATATAATCACAACTGTGATCAAAAAGGTTTAATATACAAGAAGTAAAAATCGATTACCTTCATTTTTTTAGACAGAATTTCACCAGTTTGTCTCTGCCAGCAAAAATTGCTCCTTCAAACCATCAAGCTTTGCATGTCACCATGCAACATAAACTCGAACTGCATAAGAGTGGAGCATTTTTTCCTCCCTGTTCAATGTGATGTGTAATCACTCCGTTCCAGCTTGACTCCCTTTTTTTTTTTGTTCCATTTTCTGCTCTCCGGCCACTCCACGCTCACTGGAGAGAAAACCTGCCCTGAACAATCCTAACGCAAGAGAAAACATATATGCTTCAACTTTCAAAAAACCCAGTACTCATCCGACAAAAAACACTCCACTTCCACTCTGCACCACTCATATTTAACATGTACTAGAGTGCTACAAGCATGAAACTTTCAGAGCACATCCTGGCCAATCAATGGTTTCACAACTAAGTGTTGTTGTTTTTATTCAGATTATATTTTGTGATATCATGTTTTTCCAACTAGAGGCAATTCTCTGAACCAAGTGACTCGCCAAACCCAGCGGCTTCTAGTCAAGTGACTGAGAGAGAACAGAAGACATTAGCCTCGATACCGGTACATCTATATCCAAACCTTAAAAAAAGCACTTTTTTGGCACTAAATTCTGCACTTTGTCTAACAATTTCCATTTTCTCATCTTACTGATCAAACACTGCTGATCAATAAACTCTTTAACCAGCATTAACCAAAGCTAAATGCTTACTCTGTCCTTCCATCTGCAATATTTTTTCAATAGTTGTTTTCATTTTTGATACTGTGAATGTTGCCTTATTGCTCTGAGCAAACACTCAGGATCTCAGTGCACACTAGCATTAATATGTCTATAGCATAGGTGCTCATATCAAATGCTGAAACTGTCTGTAAATACTCTTTTTTTCTTGTTTGTGTAAAAACACAGAGGAACCAATTTCACAATTTTGTTAAACTAAACAACCAAAACCACAGAGAATGCCAAAAAAATACCTTAGGGACTTGCTGTCTAGTTTTGTTTCTCTAAATCTGCTTTTAGTTGGTTAGGCAGCCTAATTATTTTGAATTGTTTTTCGGCGAGACACCCGTCCTTGAATGTAATCAGTCTCCAGATGTTGTTAATTAGAGTGTTACAACAATGACGAAGCAAATTTGTTGATTTCGAAATTAACAGCTCAATTAATTATTTGTAATAAAAGCGATTCAAAGAGATACCGTATCTGATTTTGTGGCTTATTTGTGAATGACCTATTAAGATACATCAAAAAAGGAAAACTAAACTGATCCAGACTGGTTTTCATGAGTGTTAACATTAATGTCAATCCCCTACTTTACATCTAAAGTATATGTTCTCTTCTTTAATAAATTTGTACATATCCCAAGACACAAAAACTCCATTTCCAATAAAGTGGTTGCCCCAACTAGTATTGTGTTGTAGTCCCCAACTAACACCAGTGTTATGAGAACTTTTTGGATTATGACATGAACTACTAAAATCTGCCCAGAAGCTACTCTGGTAAGTATCTAGGTAAAACGGCCATAAAATGAGTTCATTGATTCATAAATGGGCTTTTAAAGGATAATCTGATAGCCCCAAGATATTTATGTTCTGGCGAATTCTGCAAAAGGAACATTGATTTTTCCACCCTACACATCAACTCTGCCCATTTATAATTCAATGTTTTTGTAGCTTTCGTACAGACAGCTGTAATATTTTAGTCCTGTACTAGGTTTGCATTGATGTTTGCCTTTCAAGCTTGTAGTATGCTCATTTACTCATGTCTCTACTGGTTTGTGAAGCAACCATCTTGATTGGACATGGAGAACAAAACATGTTGAATTTTTTTTTCATTAAAATAGAATAATGTTTTAAAAACAATCAATTATAGAACAGAACAGAAAGAGTTTTCTATGAACCAGTAGATACAGGTGTAAGCGCCGTGCTTAGAATGAGTGTGGAAATAAGCATTCAAGAATAGGGATACGCTACATTAACGCTGTCTGTGATAATTCATTCATTAACCTATTTGGAAATGAGTGCTACTGTATATATTAGATGATTCCTTCTGTCCTGTGACGGCAATCAAAGGTCACAACACTGGCATGAGCTAGACAGTAACATTGATTGAGGCTGAGCTCTGAGTCATAGCGTGCCCTGTGGGAAAGAATAACACCTGCTCTGCCCTGGCACTTAGCCGCGAGGTGAGAGGTTGATCGTGATTGGCAGATCAGGTCTACCTCTAAATACAGATTACCTCCTGTTATACAGGCGTGCGCTTGCTTAGTTAATACAACAGCATCCCAGGCCAGGTCTTTGCACTTCTACTCATGCTGCTTGTTATATATATATTTTTATAATAATAATTTAAATTATTTTAGTTTAATTTAATTGAAATATATATATATATATAACATATATATATATATATATTTTTTTTTTTTTTTTTCAATTAAATTAAACTAAAATAATTTAAATTATTATTTTTTAATGATGAAAATATATATATTTATACACCAAATAAAAATATTATATTAAATGTATTTTAAATACATATTCATTTCAATTAAACATTTTTTTAATATACTTTTAGTTTTCAGATTTCAAATGTTAATTCCTGATTATCTATTTATTATTATTACATTAAACAAAAAAAAAAAATAGGTTAAAAGGGTGAATTTCTAAATGATATGCAAATTTAATTTGAGATGCTAATAATCTCTGTGACTCTTATGCGAGTATATCATATCTTCAAGTCTTCCATCTTTTGTGTGACTGGTGCAATCAAGCTCTTGAAATCTTGAGCCGAGATGAATGACTGAGCTGCTACGCCCTATTTCTCCTGAACAACCGTCTTTATCTCTAACTGGCCCAGCTCATGCAGAATGAAATGAGCACTGAGAAGGTTTTGCATATTGTAATAGGATGAGAGACAGACACTGGCCAAAATCGTTCAGTTTCTAGAAATTGAGGAGAATTGCTTCAGAATTGACAATCCCAAAAGTTTCGCATCAGAGCTGCGGTACATTCATGCACAATTAACCAGTCTGCACTAGTCAGCAATGATGAAAGAGCAGTCGCAACTCTCTCAATTCACTTTTATCTCTGTTTTCCCACAGCTCCTGCCGTATCTACAGTCTAACCTGACTGGATTTAAGGAGCTGGAGATTCTGAACTTCAAGAACGGCAGTGTGGTGGTAAACAGCAAGATGAAATTAGACAAACCGGTTCCATTCAATGTTACGGAGACGGTGCAGTGTGTGCTCGAGGACTTCTGCAATGCAGCGTCTAAGAGACTGGACTTGGAAATTGACTCCCAATCTGTGGATGTGGAAGCAGGTAAGCACGTGTCGAAAGGAGACTTTCTTTATTCTGTGTATTGCAATGAAAATATTCAAGTCTCAAAAATATTTTGTGTGTGTTCTGCTTAAAAAACAAAAACAACAACTGAAAATACATGTTTGGAAGGACACGAGGGTGAGTAAATGATAACAGATTTGTCATATTTGAGTGAAGTATCCCTTCATAATGGATTCAAAATCTTTGCACATTCCTGGTCCATTTGGACCCAAAGTATTGGCGTTTTATTTTTAACATATTTTTTAACTAAAACAATGTTGTTTATGATCAGCGGCCTCTCTTTAATATTTAAAATTGCACACAAAACCACCCAAAAACCTATGATGCTACAGTATATATTTGGATTTTATAAAAATGTATAATTATGTGTATTTAACCCCATTAGAATGAATACAATTTAATCACATTCCTTCAACTTCAGTCGAAGACATGTAATTAAACAGTCCAAATGTGTGAAACCTAAATTTTTATTTACAACAAAACGACATAAATATTAAAAGAAACCAAATAATAAAAAGCATTGCATAAACTATAACTTTAAGATGAAAAAGTCACAAATTATTCATGTTGCAATACTTCTAAATAGTGTATGTTTACTAACAAAATACAGTCCCAGATTATATGTGAAAACAGAATTGAAGTTTTTTCGACACCAATATAATTTTATAAATAATTTATCAAAAAGCAGCTTTGACATCAATTGATACTACAGTACATGCATATCTTGGGCCAAAAGTACCCCAAAACACAAGTAACATTTATTTTTAATGGTTATATCTCTTAAAAGCTAATTAAGAAATGTAAAAAACCTAAACTAAATAAATCAAGACTTAATGTTTTGATCCCTTACTATAAAAACTATGCAGTTATTATAAAATGTTATGCATCTCTGAATGCATTATGAGGGGAAGTTCTGTTCACACTGACTGTGATTTACTTCTTGTCAAATTAAACTCTCACTCACCTGTAATGAGATTTTCAAATGTTATTGAAATCTATAAAATCCACCAATAACAGAAGTAGAAAGACCTGTCAGTGACTTCCAGCATTATAAACGCTGTCAATGTGAACGGGGCAGAACAGTAACCAAAAGCATCCACATTAACGTAAAGGGATAACCACACCTGTTAGTCTTTAAGCATTTTGTGTGTCTGGCTACAAGTATTCAAAGCCAATTAGTTCTCTTTGTCCAATCCAGCTGATCACGCTGATCCGTGTAAGTTTATGGCGTGTAATGAGTTCTCCCGCTGCGTGGTGAACACGTTAACCTCAGAGCCCGAGTGTCTGTGCGACCCGGGCTACAGCACGGAGGACGGCGATCCCTGCACCAGCATCTGTGACCTACAGCCTGAATACTGCCTGAATGGAGGACAGTGTGAAATCATTTCTGGACACGGAGCGGCCTGCAGGTATGTTAACGTGAAAACATTTCGATGGAGATTACAAGGATGTAAGGAAAACTGGAAATCGCATGAGTCCTTCGTTTGCACTGTCAGCGGAAAAAATAAAAAGTGTACAAATTGCACCTTTAGGGGTACAACAGCTTGTTACTGGAGCAGTACCCATATAAGGTACACATTTTTTACCATATTAACCCCTAAAATGTGTTTGTACCCTTAAGGTAGTTATACAAGGTGGAATGAGGTACATTACAAAGGTTACACAGTGACATGCACAGGTACCATATTTGGGGATTTTTCTGAGCGGTTATGTAAAAAACAAAAACAGAAAGTGCTTTTTCATATAATATAATGACATATTTGCAAACATACTGTATATATTGCCTGCAGATTCTCAAAATAGGACAATGTGGGTTAATGTTTCAAATTCAATTAAAAAATTTTAAAATAGTCAAGAAACTCACTTTTAATAGTTTCTAGCATTTTATAATATGGTTTGACTCAATGTTTTGCATATTATTTTATTGTTTATATTTGTCAATTTTCAGGAATGCCTCGTCACCTTTTTATAACATTCACATTCATTTACATGCCTTTTTTAACACTAATATATATATATATATATATATAGTTTATAAGTAAAAGGTCTAACTACAAGTGTGTAAAAAGTTAAACTTAATGAGTAATTATTAGTTCTGTCAAAAGGTTAATTGCATCCAAAATAAATTATATATTGTTTACATTCTATATTTACGTGTCCCGTTTACATGTTTATACATTTATATATTCACATTCTTACGTTTTATATTATATTTAAATATTTAATGTATAACATATTTTCTTTAAACATCTACATGCATGTGTTTGTATTTATATATGCATAATAAATATACACAATATACTGTGTGGAAGTGGAATATAAATAAGTAATTCAAATGTCGAACCTAATTTTATCAGAGAAAAATGACTTAATTTATTTTAGTCTGACGAAGTAAACAAACTTTTTTTTTTTTTTTTAATGACACCAATGTCTGTGTGTGTGTTAGTTATTAAAAGCATGACCACTATTGATTGGAAAGGGTTGTTAAAACACTGCCCTGAGGGGAAAACCATACTAAGCAGCCAAACCTTGAGCTCTTTTAATACAATGAGAAAATAAACAGAAAGCGACCACAGAGAATTCTAGAAAGGAGTCTAATACAATTCCCCATTGTTTTTCTAACATGTTTTTTTTTTTCTCAACCACTTTTAGATGTCCTGTAGGTAAATTCTGGCACTACCACGGAGAACGCTGCAACGAATTGGTGTCTGTGGCAGTAGACCCTCTCCTTTTCGTAGCCTGCCTGGTGGGAAGCCTCTCTGTGGTTTGTGCTGTGATAGGCATCTTGATTTTCATTAACAAGAAATGTATACGGACCAGAAAGACCATGAGTCTTGTGTAAGCAGGGTTTTCTTTGACCCCTTTTCTCTTCATTTAGACATTTATATTCTCTTCACAGATTCGGACCAGCAGTGGTGACCCTTATTAATCACGCCGGTGTTAAGACCTGATCTCCTTTGTATTGTAGGCGTTCGCAAGCTGCATTTCCATTTGGTAATACTATGAGAGTAAATCCAGTTTTTGAGAATGACGATGGGGTCTTAACACATGTGTCAAGCATGCTCTGTCCCATGAGCTCTGACTCAACCTCCTCACAACACTCAGGCCAAGGCACATTTCGATCACTTGAAAGTTTACAGCTTAGTTTTGAGGTAAAGTCTACTGCCAAGATGGTATTCTTCACGATCCGTTTAAATCAATGTCATAACCGCTACTAACATCCATAATCAACCCGTTTCTCATTCAATCATATTCACGTCCTTCTTTAGAGATCTTGTGGAGAGGATGGACTAACTTTTGCTAATATGAGTAACTTTGCAATGACAAAAGTCACACTTACTGTACAGATAGCATTGTTCAGACTGCAAAAATCATTGAAAATCTGTTTGTTTTTGGGGTTTTTTTTTGCATTTGGTTTCCTATCTGGGTTCTAGAGGGTCTATTTTTTTAAGATTTGAAAACCAAACTAAATTTGTGTGCAGTGTGAACAAAGTCTAGTATCCTGAGAACAGCTGAAATATCCCCATCATCAAAAATACAGTAAAGTTCAAACGTTTGGGGTTGTTAAGATGTTTTTGAAAGAAGTTTCTAATGTTAACCAAGGCTGTATAAATATAGTAATATTGTGAAATATTAATACAATAACAAATATACATTTACTGCAATGGGTAAACTAAAATTATTAATGAAAAAAAAATTTCGTAGGATTTTACTTTGAATATTAACATTCAAAAGAAAAGCATTTACCTGAACTAGATGTTTTTTAACAAGCTAAACGTCACTTTTGATCAATTTAACACGTCCTTGTTGAATAGAAAGTATTAATCTCTTTCCAAATCTTTCTGAGCCCAAACTTTTGAACATTAGTGTTTCTATTCAGTTTTAAAGCAACATATTTTGCTCTGAACAGCTCAGTAATAATCTAATTAATAACCAGTTAAATGGATATTTACCCATAGTGTGCAGCAAAATTTTGTGGAGTGATATAGATTATTATACTGTAGATGCACATCTTTTATAGCATATTTAATCTGGGATTTGTATTAGCTAAATATGCAATAAGTGTAGCAGAATATTTACTGTATGTGCATCAAGACATCTTTTTTTTGTATCTTAAAAAAAATCATACTTTAGACATTGCATTGCTTCAAGGAATAGGAAATCAATGCACTCCAAATTAACTTTATTTGACAATAGACTATAATAATGCAAAAGGCAGGACTGTAGCCAGAATCTTCAGCAAAAATATTTTGCTTTTGGTGAATCAGCCGTTTCTTGAGTGTTCCTTTGTCTGGAAGAAACTGAAGACTATACACCTCAGCAAAATCCATGCATCAGTATACACGCCAATTTTGACACAATAAAACGTATTCATTATAAAATAGATTAAAAACAAATAAACTGCTGTATTTGCCCTGTGTCTGCTGTTGCCATGAGGTGTTTGGGTATTTCCAGTTTTCATGTGACAGCAGCAGTTTACAAGTTAGAGACACGATGTATTCAGCCAAACATTATTCTGAGACCTTCAAGGATGCACCAAAAAGAAATGATTTTCCTAAGAGGATACTAGAAACAATTGACAGCATGCATGGTTTTTGCATCTCATTTAGACTAGTGCATCTGTAGTTGACTAATCTAATGGTATTATGAATAATAATCAGTCATTTTTTTCCCAGCAACAGACGTTTTGCTCTTCAAAATATTGACAGTCTGGATTATCACAGATTGCCGGAAATGTACCTTGCTTCTTTTCTCGGCAAGAACTTGTCAGAAAAGCTGTTCAGGATTGATGGTGTTGTGTCATTCCTTTCCTAGATCCCCAGACAGCTCTACACCAGAAGATCAGAAAAGTTAATGTCAGAAATGGTTGACTTCCATCAGTGTATACCACATAACGAGGTAAGCTGGTGTAAAAACAACCAATCTGATGATAACAGTGACTGTAAATAATCACGACAGCCTGATTTATCGTGTCAAGATGATAAATCTCTCCCATCAAAATGTCAACCATCATATATAAGAGGAAATCACATTTTGGGAATGTTGCATCCTTCCCAGCGCTGCTTAAAATCGGGAAATAACATTTTTCTTTCACAGTCTCAAAATGCAGATACATATTTATGTATTTAAAAATATTTAGTAATTACTCATATTTCCTGTCATGTAATGCAAAATCAGAAGCAGCATTATTTGGTCTAGTAGGCTTCAATACTTGGCATTGTTTATAGGCAGGAAGGATGAGAGTTGACTGGAGATGTTTATTTACTGAAGTGTGACTTAATATAATACACGGATTAATCCTGACAGTAATTCTTTAATGTTGGTCCTCCAGTGGAACAGCTAAATTAGCAAAGTATGAAGGATGTGTAAACAATGGAATATTAAACAAGGTATAAGCTTGAAAACTAAAATATGCCAAATAATATAATAGACTCATTAGTGACCAAAGTAATGTAATGCGTTTCCGATTTAGGTTAGATTCTGACATTAGTAGGGCATGTTTGATGATGATCTCAGTATCGATAGTCGGCAGAAAGTAACAAATACGTGTTTAAATTGTGCATTTCGTGTTGACATTTACCTGTACCGGGCAAATCCGTATTCATATTGATGTTTGGCCTTATCCTTGACGCCCGCGTCTCGCTTTGTTTTCTGGTGAAACGGTACCCGCAATGCACGATGGGAGCACATGCTGCACGCTGGCTGACAAGAGCACGCTTTTTTTGCTGGCTTGGAACGAACGCAAAAACAAACACAGCGTGTGTAAGTTAATTAGATTTACGACCGTTCTGTTCTAATAATGCGTTCTTTGAAAGGTTAATGGAATTCCACTTTGAATTGAATCCTCCTCTGAATAAACTGAATCTGTCGGAGCGTTTACTGAATCAACATAGCCTAGTACTTACCAAAGTTATTATAGCCTACTCAGTGAGTTCAAGAGAAGCTTTTTTTGTACTTTACGTTGTCAGAGCATAAACGATTAACGTTAGGCTGTTATTAAAGATATATAGCCGATTTGCAACGAAGGTCTTGTAGCTATTGTATTATATTTTAGATCTATTGAAATACGAGTGGTTATTTTGTGATTTTATTTGTTTTATCTACTTTTTGTAAAAAAAAAAAAAAACTATATTTATTTTTTATTTATTACATATTCATAAGAGCAATAAATTATTTACGATTTATGTATATATATATATATTTATTTATTATATCAACATGGTAGATTAAACTATTTAAATCAATGCAATTAACAATGTCAAAAGTACTCAGAAATAGTTGGATTATATTTTCTGAAATGTAACGGTTTACATTACTAAAAATAACTATTATGGACATATGAGCAATGTTGCTTAGTTTTAGTAGGATCGTTTATCCAAAAACCAACATATCAGTGGATCACTAATTTGTATTTTGTTTTTAAAAAAGGCAATTTAATGTCTATGTCACTTGAGTAAAAAAAAAAAAAAAAAAAGATAGTTACTGTACATTTCTATTGTTTAATTTATTTTTTTTAACAACCATGTTTTTTTTTTTTTTATGCAGACGTGTCGGAGGTCCAGCAGGTCTTCTTGCTGTTTTTTGAGAAGTCCTGATAGTGACAGCTTTGAAGTGACTGTTTTATGATGTCCAGACAGTTGGTTTTCTAAGCTAGGCGTGGCACCAAAGCTCTTCAGTGCTATTCAAGCAACTCAACTCTGCTGGTTTCTTGTAGACACTTGGGGAGTCTATAAAACAACCTCTATATTCAAGGATCTGCAAACTCTTGGACAACTGAAGGAATACCTCCAGGAACGAGAACTTATGATTTAGATCCGTCCTGAACTTATTTTTAACAGTATCTGCGAACTTTTTATGAGACATGTAACATGTTGGATGTTTTGAACCCTTCTCAAAGGTTTGTTTCCTCCCTCACAATGAGGTATTTATATACAAATTGATACATTGGGTTGTATCCTAAATAGATTCTAGTCATCTCTTCTAGTCTATCCTCAGTCTCCCAAACAAAGAAAATGAATGTATAACTCCTAATGGGAACAAAAAAAGACAAAAATACAGACATGTGGTCATTGTTTCTTTGTTTCTATATTAATAAGTCTTTCAGCTGCAGATAAAGTAAATCATTATCGTCCTGTCTTTTTACATTTTCATGTACAATGATGAATCGTCACGATAATCGTTCTTTATGACCACAAAGGCAACATAACATAACATAACCCAGATTTAATATGGAATGTGTTTATTTTGGTCTAGCATAGTGATCAGAGCAACAGTGGCCAGGCAAAAATAAGAAAATCGGAGTATATTTAACCCAGACACATCAAAGATAAACTGACAGACAAGAAACAAATAATAAACAAATTATTCTATGCATAAACTGGTAGTTTAAGATGACACCATTTCATTTGGAAAGGGCTCAGTGGAGAAAACCATAAGCATATGAATAAACAAAGTCTGGATAATGACAGCAAATGGATCAAATGCAGCAATTTGGTCTGTGCCAAGTTTGCAGAATGTTAAGACTGTCATAGCTGTTTCCATTACTTCTGTTCTTCAGGCAGTTATTACAACCAAATGAGATAAGAGAGGGCCAAAGAAGCGCATAACGAGACACTCCAGAGCACAAGCTCGTTTAAACATAATATTTGGTACATAAATAAATGTAAAAATGAGAAATCTACCACACACACACACACACACACACCGACAGAATTCACAGCAAACCATTAACAAGTGTGCCATTATCAGTTCACTGAGCAGAAATGAATATGCCCTTTAGCATATCCCCATGATTTAAGTACAAAATTGCTGGGCAAAACCATGCGTGACAGCAGTGTCTATTCTTTTTTATAAACTAAAGCTGCGTTTAAATCTATAAAATTCATTATTAAATATATGTAAAGGCAATTTCAGATGCCGCATTTCTGGGAAACCACACTGCCGTTATTTCCACATTTACAAAGGTGAAACGAAATATTACAACCTAATGTATTCCACTGCATGATCCTCATTAGCCTTTACCACCATCTTCTGATTAGATTAAGGATACTTTGAGTAGTTATTTAAATAAGAAAGATTTCTCCACAATAATGACCATTCAAGTCGCAGGATAATTTTATTTTAAAAGTTGAAGTGTCTCATGTCTGCACCACTAGCGATAAAAGTTTTTTTTGTTGAAGTGCCGTCAAATAATTCATTGCGATTAATTGCATTCCAACTAAGCGTTTTTGTTTACATAATATATGTGTGTGTGTGTGTGTGTGTGT